>VUQM01049166.1:0-12069 GCA_015108615.1 Australoheros scitulus | reverse complement strand
TGGGAACCTCGAGACACATGAAATAAAAATCTAAAAAAAGAAGAAAAAATAAAAGTAGAGGAGATAAAAGACGAGTAAAATCTGAACATTTATTCAAACACAGGACTTCTTTTCCACAAGTTATCAGAACAGTCTAAGAGATCACACACATCTAGCACGACAACTACAAAGATCACAAGGCTGGCAATCTCCATAGTTTTCAGCCTTGTAATAACTTTATTACCAGTAAATAAAGTTATATCAGCTGCACCCTTATTTCCCAATGGGTCGCCACAGCAGATGGATCCACATGTTTTATGTGAGACGCGTCCTCCCTGACACATCGCTCCATTTACCCGGGCTTGTGACCCACTGAGGGCGAGTTTTGTGTCTCCTGCTGGAAAAAGGTCAGGGATCTTGTCTATAAAGCAAACATGGAGCCACTGCTTCTCTGAGTAAACTCAAAAAGCAAAACACAAAGCTGAAGTTTGTTTGTTTGTGTTTTTGGTCCTTTGTAAAATTGTGCATTCTCTTTTTCTGTAACTGGTCAAACTTATTTCGGTTGCTGCTCTGTCTGGTAATCACTTTATTTGCAGCAGGGAAGCTTAAATAGATCAGAACATCTATTTTTGAGTCGCATGTTTTTTGTGAGGCTCACATGAGTTTACCTTCATAAACTTGTAAAATGTGGGACATTGTGTGTATATGTGGGGCGGCAAGCTGAGGGATAAAAACGCTGTGCAGTCCCACCTGAGCTGGCACACCAGTCCAAAAACCTACTGTACTTTATATTCAGCTACATTTACCCAACATTTCACCAACAGCTGACAGCTCATACTGAGGTTCTTCACACGAGGTTCTAATAAAGGTAACTGATTTTTTAACTTGTTGCAGGTAAATAAATTGAATGTAATAAAAGACAAATAACGGAACATATTAATAATAACATAAAATGTAAAAGGAGGGTTTCTGCGTAATTCATACGAGTACTTTTAACAGTCAATAATTACAGTCAAACTAATATTTTCTCTGCAGGACTTGTGAAGGAGTTATTTTTTAGTTGTTAGACGGTGTGAGTTCCACCGCTGAGCTCATCTCAAAACCTTTGATTTGAAATGCGGAGTTTCAGTTTCTCATCAGCAGCTCTCGGCCACAGTCCACAATTCTCCACATTATTAAGAAATGACTGCAAAAGTTTTCTTTTAATGTTTTTAAAAAGGCTTAACTGAGAGCCGGCCGGCACGTCTTTAAGACTCTTTTCCTCCTTGAATCACTTTCATCTCACGTTTTCGTCTTGCTTTGTTTTTATTTTCCAACCATTTTTAATGAGTTCAGTTATTCTCCCTCAACTTTTTTCCATGTGTTATGATGAAGAAAAGTGAAGCAGTCTTCCTGCCCTGTATATTTTATATATGTATATATTTCTTTGCATATTTTATATTTCCTCTGCTCCTCATTTCTCTCCCCTTCACCCTCATTATGCACTCTTTAAATCCAGCAGTCGTCCCTCATTTTGGCTCAGTGCTGGAGTGAGATTAAGGCTCAGAGTATCAGTGTGAGTCTCTGTATGAGACCCATCCACTCACCCTCTACCTGAAGCCTAAAGCCATTTTCATGATAAAACATTTAAACGGTTGACTGAAGAAAAAAAACTGAGACTCTGAGTCACGATTAAAGATTTTAAAAAAAAGAAGATCGGCAGGGATTCAAATCCAGTTTATTTTCAGAATGTAATAAAAATATTCCTGCAGGTCCACACTGTGGGATTCATCTATCCAGTAAACAGGAACAGGACTGAAAGACTGAGGGCTCCTCTGACTCTTTCATACTCATTACACCCAGAAAAATATGTGAGTTCTGAAATAGTAGCCAATAGTAGTGGAAGGTTGGAAGTGTGGTAGATCGGTAAATTTTAAGACTGGGATTGGGATTAACACCCATCTCAGTGTTGCCTAATGCTCCGGCCGCACTGGGGGAAACAGAGGTTGGTGTTTACGGTACAACCAAAGCCTTTTGAAATGGTTGCTTTGGAGACAGCGAGCAGCGCTGTGACCACTCGCAGCCAGCGACCGTGTTCAAGGAGACTCAAGACGGCAACAAAATATCAGACAGTCTGCTACCAGTCTGCGATTGAAAGGGCTCAAATTCTTCGTGATAATGCAGCAAATTAACTGTGATAATTCTGTGAAATCTGTTGACATCTACATACTCAGAAATTCACATTAAACAGAAATGAACTAATAAATGAATTTACATTAACAACTTACATTCAAAGTCCAGCCTGAACCTCACAGATCTGAAACAGAAATTCCTCCACAAACAGTAACGTAGTTGCTGCAGGACAGCAATTTAACTCCGAAAGGACATAGGCGCTCAGCAACTGTACTTTTATATAGGAATATATCCACGATATAATCAGCTGACAGCTCATATTGCAAAGAGATGCCTCACAGACGAGTCGTGCTTATTGCTGCAGACTGACTCCAGCTGATTGCAGCGTGCAGTCTGTCTGCATTAATAAATGCAATTACTTACAAACTTTTTACAACCTGTCCGAAAGTGACTGCAGCCGGTCAGAGTCAGGCTGTGACTGACTGGAGGCAACATGGAGACTTGGCTCATGACTGAGCCACAAACACCAAAGGACGCCGTTTTGCGACTGCAGCAGTTTCAAATGAAGATTTTGAGATGAAGCAGCAGCGTTTTAGTCTGTGTTAAAGATGTTTCAGAAAATCTTAATGACGTTCTTTGACAGCTCCATATGTCAAAGAAACGTAAGATAGGATCAGAAGAGATGCTCAGTATCATTCAGGCTCGCTTCATCCTGCTGGATTCTCCTTTAATGTGTGCGTTTTGCATCTCTGTGAGTGATGTTAACTTTGCACTCTTCAGTTATAGAGAGTCAGGAAAACTGATCACTTGAATTGATCCTTTTCAGTCCGACTGAAAGGAAACACACAAGCTGCCGTTTGTTAAGTGCAGAATGCTGAAGAACGACCTGCAGATCCCGAAACTCCTGAATCCAGACGGACCTTAAACCTTCATGATATGTTGTTGTTTGTATCTTTTTATTTATGCACCCAGTCTCTGTCCTCCTCTGAGTGTCGGCACCGATCAGGTTCCACTGTTCTGTTGCCAAGTAGCCATTGGGAAAATCTCCTCTCGTGCACTCGCGGTGAATCATCAAACTGCTGACCCAGCAGCGCCTCGTCGGTCTGAGGGTCCGAAGCGCTCTCTGTTTCTGTCCCTCCTTTGTTACCTTTCTGCCTCCCTCAGTGTTGCCTCCTCCTCGCTGTCACGTCAAAACTCGTTAAATTCGCATCTCATTTTTGTTATTAAATATGGATTTCAGTTTGAAGATGATAACTCAAACCACATTCATCATGTTTGAGAACTGTGAAGCAAACAGCTCACACTGTTGACTCACCAAACTTCAAACTTTCAGAAAAACGATGGTGGATGGTTTTTGTTGTTATCTGCAGCACATTATTGATGGACTACGTTTACATTTGGACAAATGGAGAGAGAAAGAGTTCAGTTAAAGATGAAATTCTGGATAAAAGAGACAGAAAACGGCGGCTGTGTTCACATATTTCTCAGGAACCTTCAGTAATGTTCAGAAATAATATTGATCTTCAGAGTTTGGTGGGTTTTGTCAGTCCTCTCAAGAACAATATTTATCTGAATCATCACTGAAGGTTTTAAAAAATATCTTAGTGTTTGGACAACAGCAAATATTCAAGATGAATCGATTATGTTATGAACTCCAAATTCTCGATGCCTGTAAATTATTAAGAATAATTGTGGCGGTCTCTGAGATCGGTCCTGCTGTTGGGTTTCTGTTCAGGTTTTTCCTTTGATTCTGATGTTTAAGTCTAAAATAAAGTTAAATTTACTGATTATGTAAAGTTTAGATTGTTTGAGGTTATTATATTTTCAGATTCCTGCTTTAATTTCTTTGTTGTGTTACTGAGAGTCTCAGTTCTGGTTTTGCTCTTTATTCTAGTGGTCCTTCACTTTCAGAGCTGCTCCCAACAATAACGCTTCTTGCTGGATACTTTGTGTCCTGCTCCTCATCACTACAATCCACACAACACCAGTTTATGATAAAAATATTCATCTTTGTTTCTATAGTGCCTTTCCAAACCAGCGTTACACGATGCTGCAGCTGCACTGAAACGTTCAAACTACATAAAATGAGGAAAAAAGAAGAAACTCAAACAAAAGAGGGCAGGAACGTCAGCAACAACTGGAGCAGCAGACTGTGGTAAACTGTGGGACACACTGAGCTCTGAATTATGGGGATTAACTGTGAGGTGGTATTTTACTTCCTTTCTCACTTGCTTTCCTTTTTCACTCTTTGGTTCCTTTATCTCTCCTTACCTTCCCACAACTGTCTGAGACAGTGAGAAACCATCCGCTGTTGGTGTGAGTGTGTGCATCCGTGTTTGTGTGTGTCTCACCCCGAGAGCTCGGTCTTCTTTGTACTGCAGGAAGGCGTTGGTTGTTCCTTTCTTTGCCATGCGGATCCGAGCCAAACGCACTTTCTGTTTGACAGAAATACAGGAAAACAGCAGAGTCAGCGCATCACACACACACACACACACGCACGCACACACACACACAGTACAGGAGCACATCATCTGTTGTCTCTAAACTCATCATCTCTCAGGTGAATCACCATTTTTGCTGCAAAGCTCCAGTTTTCAGATTTTAAAGGTGCTCTTGATGACAGTTTATACTCTCAGCTGATAAAATAGGATCATTGAGATGCATCACATGTGCAAATGCTCAGGGTGCACCTGAAGACTGAAAATGAAAACTGATGCAATGACAGCTCCACAGACGTGAAGCCAAAATATCCCAGCTGCCTCCTCGTTCCTGGTTGCAGTACCCGCCATAAGGCTCACACTCCTGGTGTCAGAGGTGCACAACCCCAGCACAGGCTTCAGCATATTTTGGCTTTATTTATCTAAAGTGGGAGGAAGTGGGGTTTTTTATGGACAGTTTCTGTTTGTGCAGTGAATTAAACGTTTTGTGACTCCACCCACAAAGAGCCAAAAAATTTACTCATTTGAATTGGGCCAATCTCCCCTGAAGGTTTCCACACGCCCATCTGTGAGCCACAGAGGTGCAGTGGTTACAGTGTGCATGTTCTCCCTGTGTCTGCACTGGTTTCACAAGCATGTTACGTGAAGTGGTGGTTATAATCTGGTAGTAGATGTGAGGGAGATAAAGGCAAACGTCTTAAAATGCCTTTGGGCGCTTATATTATAGCTGAAAATAAAGTTTTCCAAAGCCCTTTTCACTAGAAGTTATACTTCTACCTCCATTGTTGCCAAGTCTCTTTCTTACATCTCTGGAACGACTCGCGCAACTGTGATGTATGACATTATGCAGCTGCTCACAATGCAATAAAAAAGCAGCAATTTTCTGGGCTGGTAGGCTTCTTGTGACTTCACCGTCTTCCTTAAAATCTAATTGAGGGGTGACTGTTTTGACAGTGGAGGATATCCAGTGTTGATCCCAGATGGCGAGTGGCCAGAACTGAGAAGCAGAAGCGCTGAAAGCAGTCTAGATGTGTGCAAGGAGACGACCTTAAAGGGCTGCCACGAACAGCTGGTGTTCAATGAGGTTGTCTTAAAACCTGCATCAGAATCTGAAAGTTCCAGTTTGACTCTTTAGTTACAGTGTTCTGAGTTCGATACTGAAACGTCAGACCTGCTGCGCTCTCCTCTTGTCCGCTCTCTGGTTCTGGTGGTAGATCCGGCTGAAGTTGGACACGATGACAGGCACGGGCAGGGCGATCACCAGCACGCCGCTGAGAGAGCAGATCGAACCGAAGATCTTCCCCGCGATGGTGTTTGGGACCATGTCTCCATATCTGCCCAGAAAACACAGTTTTCATAGAAAACCTTTGAATAAATGAATCCATTGGTTCACTGCAGCACGTCCTGGTAAGAGGCTCAGCAAGAAGAAGACACACAACTTCTTTATGACAACAAGTACATAAATATTATTATAGTCCTACAATGCAGTTTGTCAATGCCACAATTTACTAAACAAAACTTGGACAAGCAGCTTCAACACTGGAAAATGTTCTCACAAATCACTGAAAGTTACATTTTCTTTGATTTTAGAGATTTTTTAATTTGTTGTATTAGGTTAAAGATAAATAGACACGTCCCCCACAAGATTACTGTGTCCATGTTGAGAAGCTGCTCACACACACACACACACACTCACAAATTCCTGGTTGCTGCCTCATGCGGCCTTCACCTTTCATTGCGCTCAGCCATAAATCAGAGGCAGTGAGACGAGGCGGAGGAGGAGGAGGAGGAGGAAGAGATTAGGGAGTGGGCAGGAGGCCAGGATGCTTTGTGTGATTCTGCTCAGACACACTGAGGGGAGAAACCTTCCTGCAGCTGCACCACTCAACAGTTTACTGTACTCAACAGCTCGGCGCTGATTCACAGTCAGCTCCACCTGTTTATATCATATTCAAAGAAGTATGATCAGCACTCAGTCCTCCAGTGGTTGGAGCCGCTGTGACTTCACCCACTGGTTTGTCTCATTTCTGAATCTTCAAGCTGAGAATTTTCTTGGTTTTATTAAACCAGACGCCACGAGCGCAGGCCGGAGCCGACACTGCACGCTCATATGAGAGCAATTTGTCAATCATTAGGTGGTATAAAGCATACGTGGCTTTTTAAATTTAATGGGGATCATAATTTTTCAAAAATGAACATCATGTTATATTTAATAAGGCTTGAAATGGGTAGATGGGACCATAAACTCATCAGGAAAGTGGATTAAAGGAGGCGAGGGGCATTTTTCCAAGATTTCTTTGCAGCTGGAACTCTTTTTACAAATATAGAAAGGAAGCAGGTTTAAGGTATTTCTGCATATGCACCCATTCAGATTCAGAAGCTATGTCCATGTTTGATATACAGTCTGTGAGAAGCAGTCTAAATGTTCTCCTTCTGACTGATCAGAGAGGCTCTGAGATGATTAATGCAAAGGAAACAAAGAAAAACGTTTTCTGCGCCTGGATTCATTTAAATATGCACGTTCGTTTAATTCATCCGGTTTGAAATGAGCCGCTTCAGTTTTTTTAGTCTCTTTAAGGCCACCCTTCCTAGAAACCTTCTGAACTTGGATTGGTCAGCTCCTGGAAGCCTACAGAGGGGCAGCACTGAGGTTGCGGGCTGTATTACCTGTACACGGTGCCTGTGCTGTAGCAACTGAACACATAAAGAAGTCCACAATGAGCTGACTCACAAGGGGGAAAAAAAAGTGGAGTATTTAGAGCAGCCTGAGATTTCTGCTCCCAGGAATTACTTTTACTTCTGTCTGGCTAATTATCTGAAATTTAGGTCACATTAATGTCAGAGAATCACAAACTTCTGCTCACAAGAGTTCCCTTTTCCCTGACTTAATATTTTTTTATCCTACTTACAGCCTGCTGAGGTTTTTTCAGTTCCCTGTCGTTTCTGTTACGAGTCCTTTTTATTTTCGTTTGTTTATTTCCAGGGTTCCATTTTTCCCTCTTCATTGTGATCATCTGCCCGGCCCCCATAGGTCACACCCGTGTCTTATTTGCTACATTTAGTCTTTCCTGTTAGTCACAGGTGAGCCCACCAGTGTACTTTCAGACTCTCCAGTTTCTCCCCATTACAGTATAAAAGTCTTCCTCCTTTATTTTGCAGATTATTCTTCTGTTAGTATACCAGAATCACTGCAGTGCATTTTCATCGCTAACCTTCCTGAGCAGCCTCTTTATTAGGAACATCATCACACAGTATTAAAGGACAGGCAAACATTTTCTTTGTACTTCTTTTGGCATCAGAAACATTATTTTAGAAAGTTTCTCAAAAGAAAAATAAAATCTCTCGTGAAGTCATTATTATAATGAAGTCCTCAGTGAACTGTGCACCAATTACCAGACTCAAAGAAAATATTTTTTTCCAGCTGATTAAATGATTAATGTGTAAGACCACATTCTCAATTCTTCTCAACTGGTGTCTGTCTCACTGTGGAATTAAACTCGTTATATTACAAATATGCAAATCAGCAGAGTCTGTACAGTAAATCAGATATGTAGGTAATGAACTGCAGCTCCCCGCTCATGTACCTGCTGCAGTGGATTATATCTCCGTCCTCCACAAAATAAGGCCGCGACCTCGTCTGCTACGTTAATGCTCACACCTTACAAGTCATTTTCATTATTTTTCAAAACTTTGAAGCTAATTTTAAAACGATGTAGTTTCTCCCCATGAAGATGAGTTTCATAATGAATTGCCTGTCATTCCTGGCATCATTCCTGTCGTCTAAATCTAATTCCATATGTACTGGAATGCATTTTCCTAACTGACAGAAGGATTTGCATTTTCTCCAGTTCCTTTATAATCTCCCTTTATAGTTCATATATCCTTTTACCTTATGGCAAAAAAGTGCAGAGAGTCCTCGTGCAACTAGAACATCCCTGAATTTTAATCTCGATGCCTCTGAGAAAATCACACGTCCCTTATCTGCCCTCTCATTGGATCAAAGTATCAACAGAAATGATTGATACGTTTAACACCTACATTTCTGTATCTCGTCTACTATAAATCCTTAATCACAAGAATTGATCTTGGGTGGCATCACTGTGTGTATTTGTTGATTTAATGGTCGTTGTTTTTTTCACTCTCTGGTTTTTCAAGTTCTTGACTTCAAAGGACCAAAAACCTGAAAGCCAAAAATTTTGAATGATAAAATTCATATTTGAGAAGAGAGAGGCGTGAAGTTTCTTTCAATTACTCAAGTAGAAATTACAAAAACTGAGTGAGATCAGTGACCCGGTCCACGGTGTTCCCTGCTTCTCGCTCCATGACAGCTGGGATGGATGGATGGATGGATGGATGGATGGCCTCTGGAACAGCAAATATAAATATGTACCTTTTAGGACCTCTCACAGGTACATAGATTTACTTTGAGGTCCTAAAATCAGACAGTAAGTGTAGACTGGTGTCAAGTGTGCTTGAACTCTCCACTCTCCAAAGCTAAATTATTCGTAGTGATGTGCAGTTCATGGTTAAGATGCGGTTTCAACCCTGTTCTGTGCTTAGTTTTAAATTCATTGGACTGTAATCTCACGGCTGAGGAGAGTGCATCTCTGACAGTAATTTGCTGGGATCCCCGGAAGCTGAAGATGTGATGACGGCACTCAGGTCAGTTTTACTGAACCTCCACCGTCCTCAGCCGGGAGGCATATCGGCAGTTGGGAGCAGATCAATGGTGATAACAGAGGGCAGAGAGGAACAGAAGTCATCTGTAATTGTTTGCAAAAAGCACTCAGAAGAATCGACAGAGACGTCAGACTGTGGCCAAACAGCCGGGATGGCTCTGCGCTGGATCTCTAACCTAATTCAGCCTGAACACAAGCAGGGCCTCTATCTGGATCCTGCATCACTTATCATTTCTTAACTTTTTACATGTTTTTTTTCTTTTCTGCCTTTGAGGTTTGTAAAATGAACATAAATTGTAATCACAGATTCCCTGTAGACACAGATTGATTAAATCACATTTTTAAAGCATGCATAAAACCCATAAAATGTGCAACTTACAGGAAAAATATTACAGCCTGGAGTCAGATGCCCCAAACTCTGTAGATCTGTAGCTAAAACAGTTAAAAAAAAAAAACTGCAACACAGTTACCTCCTTTTTAACTAAACACAGCCTGATGAAGATGAAACATTACACCCGACACAAGGAGCAACTCTGGCATCAAACACACAAACAGGGAATCTGCGTAAGGAAGGAGGTGGAAGTAAGGTAACACACCTACAACACAAATACAGAAATGAGCAAAACACATGGACACAGAAGGACAGACGGACACTGACAAGAAAACAGAAAAGGCAGAAATACAGCAGGAGAAAAACAATAAAAATAAACACAAGATTAAACATCATAAACCGAATCAATAAGTTAATTTTTGCTGCCTACATCTAACCAACATGCTGGAGCGAAGAAATAAAAGCTACATGTTAGCATCCAAAATGAAAGGATCAGTCCCCACTTTCCTGAGTTATCATACTGAGCTCGTTTAAGCCGCAGCAGGCCACCTCCAAGTGAAGACTCTAAGTCTTTATGTCTCCATCAGGATATTAGTATCCTCCTAAGTGGCCTCCTATTGGCATTGTGTCTGTGGTGCTGGCACCACATTTTCACAGGAGAAACCATCACAGCAGAAAAAAACATCTCAGAAATCTCATTTTCAGACGGCAGCAGAGTTCAGGACTTTAACCCAAAATATGGATGAAGGGCAAAGTCATAAACTTGCCAGCCCTGCTACAACTCCTGAGAAGACAAGATGGGAAGAAAGCCACGGCGCTGCTGCCAGCCGTGTGAGTACAGCTCAGAATGTAAATGAATGTAAATGTAAATGAACGGCTCTGTGACGGGCAGACGGCCGACCGGAGCATCTGCCAGCTGTTTAACTCGGTACAGCTGGAACAGCAGCCTCATTAGCCTGCAGTTTATGGACCCTGCGATTCAAACAGCCCCCACATTCATCAGGTGCTACCGTCATTATCAGCAGTGCCCCAGCAGCCAAATCATTTTTTCCCGAGGGTGCTACAATTTAATCAGTTCAACAACAAATTTACATTTACTTGCAAATGTTGAAAGCTAAATTAGATTTCATGGGCGATTTGTATGGATTTGTGGGGAAATCCAATTCTAACTAACTTCTAATAGCTATCTTATCACCAATGCTTCAAAGCGCTCATTAAAACTTGTGAAATGATAAAAAGGTGGTGAGCGCAGCCACGTATAGGAAAACATTTCTAAGCTGCAGTTTTAAAGGCGGCAGAAACATTAGCACAAATGGATCTGAGAGAAAGAACTGATATTTTGCTAGCCAACAAAAACACATTACATATAATGTATTTTTAACAGGTCATGGTCTTTTTAATTAAATCGGTTTATTTTTCATTTTTAGTTAGTAGTAAATCTGTACCCTGTGAGACCTGTTATGATGTATGGTCTGCAGATGATGGCACTAACAAAAAGACGAGAGACGGAGTTACAGATGTTAAGATTTTCAAAGGGAGCGACCAGAGTGGTCAAGGTTAGCAACGAGTACATCAGACGGACGAATCAATTCGAGCAGTTTGGAGACAAAGTCAGAGACACGAGGCTGAGTTTGGACATGTGCAGAGGAGAGATGGTGGAGGTAAAGGACAGAGGAGGATGAAGATGGAGCTGCCAGGCAGGAGGAAAAGAGGAAGAACACACAGGAGGTTCATGGATGTGGTGAAGGAGGAGGACAGAGGTGGGTTGGTGTGACAGAGGAGGATGCTGGGATAGGGTGAGATGGAGGCAGATGATCTGCTGTGGCAGCTAGAAGAAGAAGAAGAAGTAGAAGAAGAAGAAACCTGCACTTTGTGAATGTAAAATGATTAAAAATGATCACATGTCACAAAAGGATTTGAATTTGATTCATTTTAATGAGGGCAGCACGGTTAGCACTGCTGCCTCACAGTTAGAACACCATCTGGAAGGCCTGGGTTCGATTCCACCTTGGCCCAGGCCCCTCCCTCTCTCTGTGTGGAGTTTGCATGTTCTCCCCGTGCTTGTGTGGGTTTCCTCCGGGTACTCCGGTTTCATCCCACATTCCAAAGACATGCACTTACTGGGGTTAGGTTAATTGGCTACTCTAAATTGCCCATAGGTGTGAATGTGAGTTTGTCTCTGTGTGTTGGCCCTGCGACAGGCTGGCGACCCGTTCAGGATGTACCCTGCCTCTCGCCCCCCCGCGACCCTGAACAGGATGAGTGGAAGCGAATGGATGGATAATTTTGATGACTGAATTCTTTTTTAATCATCCTTCTACTTTTTTATAGCAGCCACTGATTTTGGACTTATTTTCTATGTCTTTGCATTTTTACTAAAACTTGTATAACTGAAACTTAATATTCTCTGAAAGATTGTCACTGCAGTTTTTGCTCCTCATTGTTTTCTTTGTCTTTAGACTATGAAATGTTTTTACAGAGGAAACAGCAACAACGCCTGATAAATGTCACGCAATCATGGATCATTTGG
>VUQM01049164.1:2353-13574 GCA_015108615.1 Australoheros scitulus | reverse complement strand
TGCATCATTAAATATGGAAATCCTGAATTATATTAGCAATATGCACCAAGCTACCGCCAATTAAATTAGAGAAAGATATCATTTATATTATTAAGGTAGAGTTCATATTAGATTAAATATAAAACGTAATTTTGTCACGTTGTGATTTATGGCTTGTAATGCTTAGTTCACAGACCCATGTTATACTGTATTTCAATAGAGTGATTGTTAATATTAAAATGTAAAAAAAAAAAATGTAATTGCATCACACTATTGTTAAATTTAATTGGTAGGAAGTTCAAACAGAGACGTATGAGCTGCCAAATGTATTTTTCCACTCTGAAATGGGGCTTTATATGTAAATGTACACACAAATGCCTTAAAACACAAGCAGCATTGACTGAATCCAAGGTTAACAACATAATGCTGGAATCAATGCTTTATAATTTCAAAGAATAATTACAAAAATGCATTATGTTGGTGTTTTGATCCCTGATCAAAGATTGAAGCAATCCGAGGAAACATATAAAGTGCATGGAATTCTTTGGAAGTTTCATTTGAAGACTGTTCGCGAAAGAGCAATATTGCGTACGCTAGTTTGAGTTAATAAATCACAGGTTCTGCATTTTAGGGACATTTACAAATCCAACCAAAAATACTGGCAACAGTTCAGCTCCAGAAGCATCCAAAAGCAGTCTGTTGAAGTCTTCTGAAGCATCGGGTTCAGTTCTTACATGAACTTTTTCACTGCGTCAACAAGACGTGACTTGCAGTTATTGAAATGTATCGAGAGCATCTTACATTCATTCCTTTGTTTTTAGCATTTTAAGGTTTAATCAATAATTTATGACACTATATTTGTGATGTGACCACAAGGACATTTATATTTTTTGTTTGTCAACAATTACACAATCTCTACTTAGACACTTTTGATTATTATAGCCATGCTTTACTAAACTCATTTCTTCTCATAATTCACAAACAGTGCAGTTTTGTATAAACAGTTCATTCGAGGTTACTTTATGGCTTCTTACAAGTGTGAGAGATTTATCACAACATTTAAGAGCAACAGCTCTTCAAATAATAGATTAATGTGTTTAGCATGAGAGACGAGAAGTGTTCGTTTCTATAGGAGCATAACAGTTCTTCATCTGCCCGTGAAAGAAGAGTGGAGATTACTGAAGTGAACTGCTGGAGTGGTTATTTGTCTCTTTAAAGACCTGTTTTTATAGAAAAAATAAAAGTATCTCTTAGTCTGAAAATTTGCCATAATTTTTACTGGGATTTTTGAATTGCATATTTAAACATGTAATTATATTTTTTTTTGCACACGAGGCTTACATTTAAACACCGGAGATGTGGTTGTGTAGCTCTTATTTAGAACTAACTTGTTAATCACCACCCTTGGACAGATGCTCATAAAGAGCGAGAGAGAGAGAGTAGTATAGGCTGAAAGTAGTGTGCAGTAGTTTGATTCACTGAGCAGATGTATAATGGACCATAGACTGCCCGCACTGATCTCTTCAGCCGCACTGACTTCTATTAAGAGATGAGTCCTGAGTGGCCTTTGAGCTTAAAACAGTGGAGTTAATTAACATTTGATCTGGCGTCTCTTTACATCTTTAGAAGTTCATTTTCAATTTCATTTCAACCCGTTCATCCATTTTGGTGCTGAAAGATTGCTTTAAGATGGCATGTAGTCTCTCCTCTGAACTGCAGGTGGCTTATCAAAGCTCCTTGGACAAAAGCATGCACGTGAAGGCTCGTGACAGGAGACAGATGTTTGCCTTACCATTTAGCAGACACGTGTCAGGAAGAAACTGCTGCCTTTCTGCTGCTCAAATACACTGACACAAAGTCACAAAATCCAGAAAGCACCAAACATATCAACAAGGAAACAGATGAGAGGTATATTTATTTATCTGTCTTACATACAAACATACAGTGCACAATAATTCACATTCACTGACCTTGGCTGGACTCCCTCATACTAATTAAGAAATAAAACTGCCATGTTGACGTCAGAGGAGAATGGTCAGACTGCTTTGAGCAGATAGGAAGGTAACAGTAACTCAAATAACCACTTGCTGCAACTGAGGTATGAAGAGGAGCATCTCTGAATGCACAACACATCAAAAGCAGATGGGCCACAGCAGCAGAAGACCACACCAGGTGCAACTCCCGTCAGCTAAGAACAGGAAACTGAGGCTACAATTCACACAGACTCACCCAAACTGGACAAGAGAAGATTGGAAAAAAAAAAAAAATGCTATCTGGTGTGATGAGTCTCAATTTCTGCTCAGATGGTAGGGTCAGAATTTGGTGTAACAACATGAAGGCATGGATCCATGGATCCTGCCTTGTATCAACAGTTCAGGCTGCTGGTGGTGTACATAGTACCAAATGAGCGTCACTGAAATGGCACAGTCTACCTGAGTATTGTTGCTGAACATGTCCATCCCTTAACATCAACTAAGTGTATCAGGAAAAAAAAACAAACAGCCTAAATCTGTGTTTGGATCTCGGCTTTAGCATGAAGAATGATCTTGGGACTTATAAGAACTGGAAACACAAGAAATGATGTGCAATGTAGAAATCAATTTTATTATTTTTGGTTCCTGTACATTTTTTCCTTCCTTTATATCTTATACAGCATAAAAAAATATGTTGAATAAACAGTTTAATCATCAGTTATATATTACAACTACAGTAACTAATAACTTCATAATCTCTGGTCCTCAAGACCAGGGAGTTTGTCTCATGTGTTGCCTCTGCCTCCGTTCTTTGCTTCAATGTACACCCTCACATCCAAAAACAAACAAGCCTGTTGTCAACTTCTGGAAAAAAGATAATGCGACTGAACCATTTTTTGTTTTTATTATTATTCAAGATTAGGAAAGTGGGTCACTGAATAAGTATACCAGAGAACAGACTACATTCATTTGCAAGCTTTAAAAAAGGTATGAAGTGACAAGCCTACCTAAAATGACAACGTGTTTGTGATAGATTCCTTTGATGTTTTTTTTTCTTTTTTTTCCTAATACATTAAATGGTCTGTTAAATATCGTGTGCTATGTTTTTAATGTGGTGGAGGTGAGATGCTTTAAAAGAAGGATGGCACCATTCTGAGAAAGATTATCAAAAGCTTCTTCAAGTATTCAGAGTCCCGTCGAGATACCAAAGGAGCTCTGCAGTCAGAGTTATATTTGAGGTTTCTAACCTCGATGAACCTTATTGTGTTCACCCTTGTCACGGTTTGCTCCTGCAAAGCAGGAGTTATCCCAGCAATGTTTCTCTACAAAGAGAGTGTGACAGTCATTTAAGTGCAACAAGACTCTGAAATCATCGGTACCAAAATCATTTTCAGGGCTTCTTTTCAGCAGCACATATGTGTTTCTTTGTCTTTGTGAACCACGTCCTGGCTCAGTTGTGGATGCATCATGAGGCCATATTTTATAATAGATGCCTTTTGGAACATCATTTTTCTTGCCAGACTTTAGGTGAGATGATTTACACCACTGACTGCTAGTTAGCTAAGCTTAGCATAAAGACTAGAAACAGCTATTCTGGCTTTGTCTGAAACATGAAGCTATTATTAGTGACTTGTGTGCTGGAGTCGCTATTTCCCCTATTTTCAATCTCTATACTAAGCTACCTGCTAGCTTATTATTCTACTTTTTGATACTTTGCGTGTCAAAGCTTTAATGAGATGTATTTGTGTTAATTATAATTATTAAGAGAACACACCACTGTTCAATAAAAAAGCATATAAAGAGTGCTGCATTTTAAAGCAAGTTGGTGAAATGTTCATTTTACTGAAATCGATTCAAACCTGAAATCCTCCAGCTAGCTACTTTGATTCTGGTAATTACTTGAAATAACAGCTAGTCTTTACAGCACCTTCTCCATCCTCCATTCACTATGCAGTGCAGTGTAGCTATAGGCTACATTGTGTAATGGGAAGTCATTAGCTTTTGGTCTGATGCAGTTTGTTCTCAGTCCCTCGCTGCTACATTTATATTTCATATCTTATGTTTCACACTGTATTAACAGCTGTGGCTTGTTTTTGCCATCTGCAGACAATTACTTTAGTTTACTTGGCTTTGTAATAATAGCATGTTTTCTTCTTGCAACTCTCTCAATAGACAACATGCTGCAAAATCTTGACAGGTGCTGAGGCATTTGCTCGGGAGACATGGTGAGGAGGATTATTACTGCATTATTTAGTTCTCCTGAAATAAACAAACAGATTCCCTTCCTGGCATCATGTGCGACTAGCAAGTCAGCATTGTGTTTTGCATCGCTCCAGCTCTGAGCAGCCAATTATGATGTACGTTGACTAGCAAGAACCTCGGTGCCCCTTTTCACCTCCAACAAGACCCACTCAGTGTCGAATATTTTCCCTTCCATCCCCTCTCATTTGCTCAGTATCTTCTCCTTTTATGACCTTTTTACATTCACCTTGCCTTGTTTCACCTACTTGCTATCACCACAGTGGCTCAGGTTCTGCTCCACAGTCTAGTTTAAGTATAATAACTTGACACTTCACATTGCATTAGTCTTAGTCCCGACAACAAGGTTATGTGACCTATAGTGTCAGAGAGCATACACCATACTTGCCTGGAGTAGCTATTTATCAAGACAGCTTTGGGCCACCTATGATTCAGAGCAGAACAAATACAGATGTGAGGCGGTTATACCGAGGACATATTTGTCCAGAAACCGTAGCTTTAGCTGGCAAACACCATCACACAGTTTTCTTTCACAGACATTTCAATGGGATTTTTAAATCCTTAACAAGTCACCAAGGTGCATCATTACAGGTAAACATGAAAAAATATTAATATCCAATCCAATTTTATTTTTGTATTAAAAATTCACTGGCTTCAATACAATCATCTGACTTCATTGAATGTGTACATCTTGTTGCTTCATATAAACAAAATGATCCCACCAAACGCAAAATTTAAATATGTAAGATACATATAGATGTGACCATATTTAAGGGCACAAACATATTAGCACTTTAAAGTTCTTTTGACTCTAAATTGCCATATATTTTATATTCTGCAACTACCTTCAACTATTGATTAAGAAGAGTGAGAGGAAAGGCTGTGGCCGAGCACTGAGGAGGCTGAATCTGAACCCTGAGGAAGTCATTAGGAGACCAGTGACCTCACTGGTGCAAAGCACAAAAAAAGTTGCCCAGTGGCATGATGTCATATTTAACATGCAATCAGTCATCCTATTACCCCTGGCAATCAAATTCAAAGAGACGCAGATACTGAAGAGTGTCTTGAAGAGCTGTTAACACTGTCCCTTGGATAACAACAAATTTCTGATCATGACTTGTTTTTTTTTTTTTTGTTTTTTTTGCTTCTTAAAAATCACTAATGTACAAATCATACTCATAAAAACCATTGTCCACCACATTCTGGCCACAGTTTTTAATATAGAAATAAAGTTACTGATTTTATGCATGAATTTCAGTGGTTGTACCACTGTGTAGCATTTTATTGGACATGTGAACCCCCATCAGTCTTTTACACAAATGCAGCCCTAGTGCATATGTTTATCTTGTTTATTTCTCTCTCCCCCTCTCTCGCCTGGTCTCTGGGCGCAGAGTGGCCCCTGTCTGCTTCCTGGTGGTGTCTGGGAGCCCAGGTCTATGAGGCACCAGGATCATTTTCCCTCTGTAGCTGTTGTCACTAGCATGGACCCAGCTAATTCATCTTGCTAATGGCAGGTGGGTCAGTTGAGCGCTGTAATTGTGATTTCTGTTGTGTTTTTTTTTTCCACCCTTTATCTGATTTGGTCACAGTAGGTATTTTATAGCATGGAATAGTAAAACAAGCTTTACTGTTCATCTTCATTGAAGCTATACAATATACCTGGTGTTTTATATACAATATAAATGATGCTTTAATAGCAAAGAATCACTCTTTTTTTCAGCTGGCTATATAGTTACACTTAGATTATTGTCATGAGATAAATTGTGAAGGACATTTTTCAGGATTAATATAATGAGCTCTATGCTTTTGAAAGAGTTAACAGATTTTCTTCAGAGTTACTAGAATGAAGTCAGCAGTCAGTTGGAGCCACTGGGGCATGAATCTCCAGAGAGCGGTGGACATGCAATGAGCCCGGGCTGATTTCAGGCAGGAGGAAGGTCGTCACCACACAAATGAAAAACATGAGAAGGGGTTCAAGGTCTAATCAAGTCCTCAGACTGCACTCACTGGGAGCAATTAAGTTCCTCCCTCTCCCTCAGCATAGGTAACCAGATCCTCCTATTGACATCCTCAATAAAAGGTCATTTACTGTATGGATAACATGATCAGCTTGCATTGCCTGAGAACCTTATAGCATAAAATGAACTTGAAAATTGTGGTCAGAGCTATGACCAAAAATAGTAAGTTATTTACCAAATTGACAAGGACATAAAATCGAAGAAATGATTCACATTAAAAGAACAACAGGAATACATTTAAGATGTGGTTTGACAATAAATGATTGCACCGCATATTTGGAATCTACATGCAGGATCTTCACTGCATGAATTTTCAAGACCTTGGCACTGAGTCTAACCCAACCACAGGAATTCATTACAATCATTGCTAGTCTGACACAAATTAAGTCCTGGTACTTTCTGTCTTCCCTCTCAGACCACAATACTTCATCATAAGTCATCCTTAATTTGTATGGTTGTCACAGGCTCTTGTTGTCAAGTCTGTTAGCTTGCAGCTCCCTTTGTCAAATCCTGTCAGGACTGCACAGAGTGGCAAGGAGAAAGCATCACAATTTCCAGACTCTGATCCTACCTAGAATGTCTTAAAAAAAACCCAAAAAACAACTCTTGTTTGCCTCTGAACTAGAAAGTAAGATACAGTCCTCTCAATTGCTGATTGTGTGACTCCCTATTTACAGGGGGGTAACATCACAGGGGTAAAACTATATATTATACCACAACAGATAATGCTCTATACTAGACTGCAACATGATGCTTTTTCAATATAAAAAAAAAATCAAAACATGAATTTACCGGTGGTGAAAACATGATTAATTTTTCCATCTTTCATTCCCAGGAGGAAATAACGTATCTCTGTTTTATCTCAGAGCGTCTGGCTTTTACTACACATCATAGTTCAAATTAAATTTCATTTTGATGCTGCCAAGTAAAATTGAATAAGGGATGCAGATGCAAAATGATACTATAAGAATTGTGATTAGTGATTCAGCTATTCTGTTGACTAAGCCTCCGGGGGAAACATAGGCTTTTGGCGCTAACGGTGTAGCCAGCAGTTAACTGGGTGGAGATATCCATTTGCACTTTTGTTTATAAATGCAAAATATAAAAGCTGAACTTATGATTGCTACATACATAGGATACATTTTGGCAAATGCCAGCACTTTTTGCCTCTCCATATGGACTGTTAATCTCCATGCAATCACAGCCTGCTCAAAAGCCATTAATTAGTAGGACTCGCCTACAAACAGACTACAAAGTGAAAACAGCTTCCGGTATATCAGCCATATTATCCACAGAAAGAGCATCGGTCTGAGAGCGACTTATGGCAATAATGAGCAGATATATAAAATCCTAAAAAGGCTTAAGAATGTTTCAATTATGATACGGTAGCACATACGATGACCTTTCTTTTGGCAAGCCTTCAGGCGAAGTGACACAGCCGGTGCTGTGAGTAATATAAATAAAAGAGTTGCATTGACTATAAAATAATCATCTCCCCAGGACAACATTTAGCAGGAGCCACAAAAATGAGCAGCAGAGGAGAAAAATGTAAATGTATGATAGTGGTGAATGAACCTTCATTTCATTTGGAATTCTTTTGCTACAACCCTTCCATCTCTGGTAATTACTTGCATAGCAATGCATAAATTCCTTTGGGCTCTTAACCAAAAGGCAATAAACATTGTTTCACACTGACTCACCTACTGGTAAACAACTTAAAAAAAACAAGAATTAAAGTAGCCAGTTAAACAGGAAATCCATTTGTCATTATTGGTAACATTTGTTTGGTTTTTATTTTCTGAGTGCTTTCAACCTTGAGCTAAATAAATGCTCAACTTCCTTCATTTTCATGTTACGAAAAGAGTACAAAAACAAAAGTAGCGGGTTTTTTTTTTTTCAAGCCCACCGCAGTTAAAAGAAAGTCTGATTCTACCCCATTTCCAAAAAAACAAAACATAAAGATGGAAATGTTTAAACTGATTTAATTTTTGATGAAAAAGAACTATGTTATTTTAGGTGTGATGCCAGCAACGCACTTAAATAAAGTTGGGGCAGCGGCGTGTTAAGCTGTTGCATCACCAGTTTCTTTAACAGCACTCTGCAAAGGATCAGGAACAGAGGAGACCAACTGCTGTAGCCGTGAAACATTCTCACATTCTTGCTTGGTAGGATTTCAGCTGCTCGACGTGTAAGGAGCTCCTTTGGGTTATTGTTTTTATTTCATAATGCCCCAAATGTGTTCAGTGAGTGATGGGTCTGGACTGCAGGAAGGCCAGTTAAGCAACCAGACTTGTTTGCTATGGTCTTGCTGACAAAAGGTAAGAGCTTTAAATTTTAATAGTGTACTGTCCAGGCCCAGTGGATTATGTTCAATTTATTTATTTTCAGCCAAAAACAATGGCACTTTACACTGTGTGGTAAACTATGGCAACTGGTTGCGGCATATGGCTGCCCCTCTCTGAGGTTCTGCTGGAGGTTTCTTCCTGTTAAGAGGGAGTTTTTCCTTCCCACTGTTGCCAAGTGATTGCTGATAGGGGGTTGTTTAGATTTTGGGGTTTTTCTCTGTATTATTGTAGTGTCGTATTGAGGCAACTATTGTGAATTGGTGCTATATAAATAAAATTGAATTAAACCCTTAAGATTTCCTAAGCTCAAGCACTTGATGAGAGTGGGGGGTGGAGTAGAGGGGCAAGGCTCAAGTAGGGCAGTTATCTGTCTTGACTGGCTGAAGGGAGGGGAAAATAAAGAGAGAAACAAGAACACAGAGAGGCAGCAAGCAGCATCTCAACAAATGCTCAGCAGGTTGGTTGTGTTGGTACCTGAGGATCAGGAACACATGGCTCTGAAACCAGAGGTATCTGCTGAAAGGTACAGGGAGAGAGAGGATAAAGTAAAACATACTACTGTATACTGTAGCGAGAAGATGCACAGTTAATGACATGCAATAGTGTGGATTGAAACAGGAGAGTTGAAGAGACATGTTCAGTGCAGAAAGTAGCAGTGTTTCTGGATCTGCTTTATAAAGGTTTATTCTTTGCAAGGTTGAGTTTAAAGTTGGTGCATGCAGAGGGAAACTATGTTCACTGACAATGTTTTTTGTAAATGTTCCTGAGCCTGTGCAGTGATATCCACCACAGAGTCATGTCTGTTTTAAAAGCAGCGTTTCCCAAGGCCCTGAAGATCACAGCCTTTTAATATTGGATTTCAGCCTGGTCCTTTCCAAGTAGAGATTTCCCCAGACTGCAAATGTTTTAATTATATCATATACCATACCCAACATTCCCCAGTGTTTTATCAATTTTACAATGAGATGCATTATTCTTAAATTGTTGAACTATTTGCTGCAGTCTTTCACAAAGTGGCAAACGTCTCCCCAGACTCAGCCTCTCTGGGATGCTCTTTTCATACAGATTTACATTACTGACCTGTTGCCAGTTGACCTAATTAGTTGTGAAATCATCCAGCATTACAAAACTTTTTCAGTTTTGCGTTCCCCCGATCACAGCTTATGAAACATGACACTGACATCCAAAACTAGTCAAAATGAGCATATTGCTCTGGTATTGCTTTCTGTCTTTATTAGTATTTTATAAAGTGTTTTGGATATGGGGTTGTCTTGCACCAGCTTGTTTTCTGTAAATGGGTTGGTTTATCCTAGGCGGATAGCAGATTTAACTATACGGACTGATTTTTATCTGTCATCCCTGACAGGTTGATGGTATGTATAACAAGTAAAGTGTTCTTATTACGACACAAAGCATGTTTATTAAATGTGTACCAGTATAAAAAAGGAATTCCTGGCTTGAACAAAACCAGGCTTGATGTTTTTCTCTGTTTTCACTCTTTATGGTAAACTTAGCTGCTTTGCATGCAGCATATTAACAGTATCAGTGGTGTCGTCTAACCTTTAATCTCAAGAAAGCAAATAAGCAGATTTCCCCTTTCTTTGTGGTGAGTGTGGTGTTTGAATTTAAGTCATTAGTTACGAAACACAACAGTGTAACAGTATATAAAGGGGGTTTCTTTTTCTTACAATATCTGTGTTCTCTTTGAGTAAGAGCTTTGTAATCTGAAGCTTCTTACTTAAAGCATGTAACCAAATCTAAATTCTGTAAAGGACAATTAATCAGGATTTCTGTAAAGACTTCAGCCTCTCAAGCTCTGTTTATTTTTCTGTTTTTTTTAGTTCATACAGGCTCTTCATGGTTGCTGTTATTAGATTTAGGTAATTGAGTGCAGAGACAATAGAGAATGAGAAATGAGACTCATTTTTTTACAGAGCACTACACATTTTGTCACTCTAAATCTGCAAAATCTTCCAAAACATTTATTACATAGCGGAAAATAATTTGTGGTGCAATGATTTCGTAGTATCTGGGTTCAGTGGTTAAATTGTTGTTTTACACGATAATAGCACCACATTTATTAATTTTGATTTTTTTAAAATCAGTTACACACATGCTTTATTTTACAAAATAGTTCAAGAAGACCTCTTGTGAAATGACAATAACCGGAAATGGCAGCAGGTAAATGGCACATTTACAAAAAGTATTACCAGCAAGCACTAATAGTATTCATAGAGAAAATACTGTGCACCTTCTAAATGCCAATTTTTTTTGTATACTAGTTTTAAAATTTCAGCTCTAATAAAATGTAGTTGTTGTTTTTTTTCTTTTTTAGAGATATGTATTTTCAGCATTTTCAGTTGGAACATAATTTAAAGTGCCTCATAAATAATAGATTATCATGAGGAAACTCAGTCCATAAAAAAACAACAGAAGAGAAACAATCTACTCTGCTTCTGTGGACCAGCCTGCTCTGGTGCAGTTATTTTTGTACCAGAGCAGGCTTGTACAAACTTGTAGTGTGGCAACATCTGGAAGTAGGAATCGCTTTTACCACCTTCCCGCTGGCCTTTACCAGAGCTATTGAGGTGATCAATATTTTAGTCGGTGGCTGGAGGACAGTGTGTAAGATTGTTGCCTACGAGGG
>VUQM01049157.1:41813-55231 GCA_015108615.1 Australoheros scitulus | reverse complement strand
CAGTACGAGCGCTGTATGTACACAAAACACGGTGACAGCGGAGTTTTCAGGTTTCCGGTGTTTAGTCAAAAAGGGATTTCCTTTTTTTTTTAATATATATTTTTCTTTGCTTATATCGGTAAATATACTGGTGCACAGGATTTATGAAGGGCTTATATATAAAATGAAAAAATGACTTGTTCTTACCCTCATTAATAAAGAATATAAGACATTTGCCTGTTAAGATGTTGAAGAAGATGACGACAGATTGCCAGCAAAAGTTGCCCTTTTATTAACAATTAAATGGTTGCTGTGTGCCGCAACCAAAACAAAACAGTAACAACGAGACTGACTCGGATAATGACGAGAGGGAACCCGGCATGCTTGATGCTGAAATCTCCCCTCTGTTCAACTCAGACACTTAAGATGAGGAATTTGATGGATTTGTGGAAGATGAATGATTTAAAATGTGAGGGTATTTTTCTGTATTTGTTACAACTGAACAATATTATTATTGTGAATGAGTTGAATAAAGTTCGACTTACCTGACGCTTTTGCTTCACTCTACATATGTTTTATTATGCGCCTTATAACCCGGTGCGCCTTATGTGTGAAAATAGACCCGTTCATTGATGGTGCGCCTTATGGTCCGAAAAATACGGTAAGTTAACTTATGAGTGCATGATTAACTAGATGAAAAACTATTCCAAATTCCTGTCTATATGTACACAATTCACATGAATGATTTTTTTTCTCTTCACTACAAAATAGCTTTTGCAAAGAAAATCTATTCATATGCACATTTGTAAATGCATTTTTAAAAAATCCGGAGCTTAAAGCTGCTTTAATGTTTTATCCTGAAACACATCTGATTTATTCCTTTTGTTCTTTCAGCCGAGCCATCAAGACCAACCCGGACCTTCTCCCTGAGACTCCCTGGACCAACATCCTGTATGACGACTTCTGGGGCACCCTGCTCACTCACAGTGGCAGCCACAAGTCTTTCCGTCCACTCTGCACCCTATCCTTCCGCCTCAACTACACCCTGCACGGCCTCAACCCCTGGGGCTACCACTTATTAAATGTGGTGCTGCATGGCCTGGTCACAGCCCTCGTCACAGCCTTCAGCCGCCCGCTGCTGGGTGGGGGATTGTGGAGCCTTTTGGCAGGCCTTCTTTTTGCCTCCCACCCGATCCACACTGAAGCAGTCGCTGGTGTGGTGGGAAGGGCGGATGTTGGTGCTGCTTTGTTTTTCTTGCTGTCTCTTCTCTGCTATGTGAGACACTGTGGACTCCGAAGGGTGCAACACGGGGCTTTCCAGACCAGGCGATGTGGTGGAAGCTCCGCCATCAAGTGCTGGGGCTGGATGCTGGGCAGCCTGTGGTGTGCAACAGCCAGCATGCTGTGGAAGGAGCAGGGGGTGACGGTGCTGGCTGTGTCGGCTGTGTACGACCTCTTCGTGTTCCAGAGGTTCCGGTTTCGCCAGGCAATTCTCCTTCTATTAGGAAAGGTAAATGAATGCTTGCCGCTGGGATAAGTGTCTGTGTGTTTTCACTGACTCTTGTCTTGGCATCTATACATATCCAATTTCCTCTTCCTTCCCTTAGAGGTGAACCTCAGCCCGCCAGCTGTTAATGGTTCCTGGATTATGTTTTGTGTGTGTGTGTTTAACAAGCTTTTGTTTGTGTGTGAATTGTGTGTTTGCCTTTCATTAGGAGTGTAATTAGGAAAGCTGTTTGCTTATGCAGACCCCGCAGTTGGTGCATAAAAAATAAGCTTTTCTCTTTCTCCTGCTAAACAGGAAGATGGGAAGTTTTCCACTTCCTTACAATGCTGCCACCACCTTAACTTTGCTGCAGTAAATAGATGCACAGTCATGCAAGGAAATCTAAATTAGGACCTCAGCCTTGTGTGTATACATGTGCATTTGAGGAAACGGAGCTTGGACAGGAAAAAGCTATTTCAGGGGTGAGTTGATTTCCCATTTGAAGGTGACAAAAGGTATGTGCAGAGAATCAACAACACATCCTTCTCAGGTGTATTATTTGGTTCACTTGTTAAGTAAGCTGCCCAAGAATACTCAGATGTATGCACACAAAGATAACATGTGCTTCCTCTGCAGGGAAGGTCAGCATGACTCCCTTTTTTTCCCTTCCAAAGTAGAGTTATTTAAGGAGGACAACCTTGACGTGGTGACTCATCTGATTATGGGAAAGAGTGTTTGACTCCACACTCCTCATTTGATTAGAGAAACTGCTCTTCAGCCAACATGATGGCCCTCGTAAAATGCATAACTACTGTAATAAAAAGTCCCCTTGGGTTTACTGGGCAAGGACAGTCTCGCTCTAAATGTGCGTGCGTGTGCATGAGCATCTGTTTATAGAGATTTCTTCTTGTGGAAACATCTATAAAAACCTATGTTTGTTTCAAGGTTTGCGATGCAACCTTGCACAGTACATCTCGAATGTCCTGTGGCACTTTCTGCTGTGCATAAAGTATCAGCACATTAGTGTCTTATTTACAGTATGTTGCCAACGTCCAAATAAAAACACGTTCTTTACCATCGTGTTTCTGGCAGAATAATTACCCATGACTGTTATTCAAAAGCTTGCAGTGAGTGGCCCAGCGAGATGAGAGACTGGAGAAGTTAGTCTGTATCTTGATGCTGTTCTTGGCAAGAGTGACTGAAGTGTATGTGTATTCACAGCCACTAGACCAAAGTAAACACAAATTAACACCTATCTTTCAAATTCTACTCAGTCTTCTACGTAGGAAAACCAGAAGAAGTAAAAACATCCCAGAGAAGCCACACGGCAAGACAAAAGGTGTAAAAAGTGCAACAGACCATCATATGCAAATGATTATACAAATACTTCAGTATTTGCATGTACTGAGGCCAAAAAAAAATTGTAATCCAAACCAAGGCACATAAATGACAAAGAAAACACAATGCTATACAGTATATACTATGGCTTAACCCTTTTAATCCTGGTTTGCTCTATAATGCCATTAGAGACTGTGAAAAATTCTTTTTACATTCTATAGAGAATATATTTTGCATCATGTTTTTATCACATTTTACTCCAGACTGGAATATTCCAACTTTTTATAAGTTAAAGATTATTATTGCTAATGTATAAAGGTACTTAAATGTAACTTAAAAATTCGAAGGACTAAGGTGAGAGGTTCTGCAAAAATCCAGCTGTCAAAGACAAAAGACAAAAACTGATGTACAAAGGTTAGCTGGGTAGCTGCTACACTGGGGGGGGGGCTTAGCAATTTGTTCAAGTTAATAGGTAAGTTAGCACCAGGTAACATTAGCCAGAAAAAGATAATATCATCTCCTAAAGCAAGTTCAGTCAAGCATATGAGGGTCAGCATGAAACTAACCAAAACCAACCTGAGCTGTCTTTGTTTTGCGTAATTTTAGCCAACCATGAATACATAAAAGAAGGACTGCATTTTATAGGCTCAATATTAGCATTTTGTGGCCACCACGCTGGTTTTTGGAGCTACATGTCACTATGTTTGGATAAAAATGTGTACTACACAGTTATCCTCTAATGCTAGTGAACTTGGTTATTAAGCATCATCTATAAATTGTACTTGCTAATTAAAGCTAGGTAACAGTAAAAAAGATTCATAAAATTGAAGCACCAACTTCTTGGTTAGTCTGAACCACACAGAAGGTCATATGATTTGTCCGTTAGCCACCCTAAAAGTGCTCCAGAAGGCACCATGCCAATTTTTGTTTGTTTTTTTTGGTACCAGGCTGTAAACACTGACTTGTTTTTGGAGGGAGCCTCACTAAAGTGGAGCTCGAGGTATTGGCATTCGCATGTTGGCTTAATTTTTAATCCCCAGAGGTTGCCGTGTGTACCCAGTTCTAACTTGGACAAATTGCGAGCCATCTAATACAGTATACACTTGTGATTGGACACTTTCGGCTAATTCACACACAGTTGAATGTTGATTTATATCTCAACTTATATCAAGTACTCCTTATTTCACTCTGTAGCAGATTTGTCACCCACATAGCTTGTCAGAAGGGATTATTAAAAGTTCAGTTTTATTGTGTATTTATAAAGCTGTATAGCAGATATTAACAACAACTTGCACTTCTTTGAACACACAATAACCCTGGTCAGCAATCTTGTGCCAGCCCACCAGGTCGGTGCCAACCCCCAGCAGCTCCTGTTGCTGCCGGCACATCTGGCTCATTTATCAATCTGGCAATGCCCTTGTCTGCTGGCCTAGTCACAGTTATCTTGGCAAAGAGCTCATTACGTGCTGGGGCCAACCATGGGGGCAATCATTTCCTCCATTATGAGCCAGACGTCTTGGGACGCATGGGAAAACAAGGGAGATGGATAAAGGGAGAGAAAGAGCAAGCGAGGGAGACGGAAACTATGCTCTCACTTCCTTTCCTTTATCTGTTCTTGGTTTTTCTAGCCCACGGTGCCCTAAAAGCACTTTGGGAATGGAGGACTCTTCCGTTACCACTGAGACATAATCAGTTGCTATTGAATTGGATAGCATCTTAGGTGGAGAGACTGCAAAGACGTGTCTCGGAGAACAATGCTGTATATTATGATTTTGTCTGAATAAACGTTTTTCCCCCTTTCCTACAAATGAAGTTGAAGAATGCAAAATCCTCAACATCACACCACCTGACTGCCGCCTCACAGCACCTTTGAGCAAAAAAGGAAATGCTCCAAAAGCAGCTCCAGCGCAGCAGAGAGGGACAGGTGTGTTTTGACCAGCTCTCCATTTCTCATCCTGTTAACTCCCTAATAAGACTGAGATGAGATTTCAAAGGAAACAAGGTAGGATGGAGGGAGAGTTAGGTGGTGATAGATGGAAACAGATGAAGGTGTGGTGTTAGCACTGCAGTGTATTGAGAAAACATAATTAGGCTTATATCCCAGACGTTATGTCTTTGTTTTGCTAGTCCGAGTTTGTCAGTGGCAAAAACAAGCATGTTGATAAAGGGCCTAGGAAAATAGTTTGTTTTTCTTTGTGTTAGGAAAAATCACGATGTGAACATCGTTCCCGTCGGGGTTGATAGCAGGTCTTTGGAATGATCTCTTGCATGAAAGGGAAGTTTTATCCAAAGCACAGAACCAGAGCTACCGGAAACAGAAATAATATAAATTTCTTAGAGTCTAAATACATAACTTAGCAATATTATAGTACTTTTATATGCAGCTGGTGCATGGTGTTTTTGCTAAGATAATACATCCAAGATAATACGTGACCCGTGAAGCTATCGCCAACAGCTGGGAGACAGCTTCTCAAGCACCACGTTGGTATCTGTTTCATGGCAACAGCACAGAAGGCCTGAGGTTTCAAGCATTTATGTGCCTGAAAAACATGAATATCAGCGATTACAACGTTCAGATAAAGCATTACATGAAAAGCTCTAAATCCAAGGTGTGTAATTAAAAGTAGCTCCTGAAGAAAAATAAGGCTCGATTAGATGATAGGACTTTGTGTACTCTAATCCTTCACAGTTTACACTTTGAATTTCTCAGTGCAACATCAACGTACGCATCTATAGTCTAATGACAGTAACTGTTTTAGCAGAGGCAGATGGACAGTGGGGGGATTTCATAGCAGCCTCACAAGGTTGAAGTTGAAGTGTTATGGATTTCGCCTCCTCATTTGTCTCAGTGAACACTCTAGACACACAGATTAAGGTTAGTTTAACCATCTGACGGCTTGATGAATGTCGTGCCAATTATCCTGTAGCAGAAGCATTCAGCTATGAAATGATGGCCTCTGTTGCAAGATCTGCTGCATGCTCTTTATTTAGCTTGCATTCCTGTGGATGTTGGCAAGGAAAACTCAGTTTTATATACTTATCCCTAGCCTTTCTTGCTTTGTAAAGTGTTCCCACTGAGAAAAAACCAAAAATTCATTTTAAGGCACATATACTGAAGCTAAACGTTTTACGTGCCTTAAATTTCAAATGTTTTGCTCTGTGGAAAAAATCTAACATGAAAGTTTGTGAATTTTGTTTATACGTAAGAAAAAAAAATTGATGACTGCATCAAGCTCTTTTGACACTTCCTATGTCACAGTCTCAGTCAACCCAGCAGGTGAAATTACACAAATACTACAAAGTTGCACCACCATAATCATACAGAAGATGGACTGGACTGATTAATTTGACTACTGAATCGTTGGTTATGAGTGAGGTACCAGGAGAGGTTGTGGAAATGTTTAAAACTGCCCAAGCATTTTGAAACTAAATGGTGTATGAACGTACATTCAGGATGGTGGAAATATAGCATCAGAATTAAAGTTTGCTGTGGATGTCTGGAGTTTCTAGGAAGGAGGAGCTTATTCTCCACATTTTTTTATATATTATCCTGTTGTCAATTGGAGCAAAACAAAGTAAACCTCATCAGGTGATATCTTCTCCTGCTGACCAACCAGCCTCACATTTGGGACCCAAGAGTTCTTGATTGCTGATGTAGGAAGCATGGAGAGATGATTGTTAGAATGGGGACTATGAAATAGGTGTATAATTTGCCTTTAGAAGTACTTAAATTTACCTAAAATATAGGACATGGTAATGCAAGTCTTTGGACAGCTAACATTGTGTCTGATCACAATCATTTCACAACCAAATAAAAAGTCAATCAAAAGTTGTATTACTGTAAAAAACAAAGGCACGCATTTTCTTTTTTCATAGGAACAATATGATAACAACAGTAATTCCTGGTTTCTAAAAACCAGGAATTACTGGTAACCACTTCTGTGGATTTTGGCATCTGAAAATGAGGGATACATTATTTGAATGTTGCATGGAAAAATCAAGACAGATGGATTTGCTTTTTTTAGCTACTGGAGATGCATGTTTACTGTTTGTGGCTAAGTGTAAATGAAAGACTGCATCTGGGTTTCATTCAGATAAAAGATATTTGAGTAATTAGAGGCTCACATAATTTCCTCGGGGCAATTAAATCTGATAATTTTTTCATAAGTGACTTTTATAAGAGGCTCATTATAATTTTCATATTTGGAGCTTGCATTTTAGATGCTTCAATAATAACAAGCATCAGTGATTAAAGTTTAAATCAAATGCATAACAGCTCTTGAACAGCATCAAGGAGCCCTGACTTTCACTGCGTCTCCTTCTGATTCCGATGACCCTACATTACCCACACAGGAAGCTCTTTAAAAGTCAACTGAACATGGATGGCTCCTCTTCTTTGATCAGCTATTGTTCTGGATGGCGTGCAAAGCTTCACCCTGTGACCTATCTCATTACAGGTCTCTGTGCCAGGAGCAGCAAGGCTTTCACGAAGAGAACATTGAGATAATTGGGTCACTCTATCAAAGTCAGCCGTTTCAGTGCCAGCCATGCTGCTGTTTGATGACTTGGATGAGCTGCGCCAAGTCAGCACAATCCAGAACACGTTAGAGTGCTGGAAAAAGCACCGAATGCATGCCTCATTGTACCTTTCATCACAGTTTAGCATGTCACTGTTAATGCCTCAAATAAGAGAGCTGCTGGGTGTGTGTTTTTACAAACGCAGTGTGTGCACAACTTTGAAGGCCTTTCCACGCATATGTCACTGAGAAAGAATCACCCCAAAGGCACAACTTCAACTCAAGATTTCTAATCAGACAGGATAACAATATAAGCTTTTGATTAAAAAAAAAAAAAATGCTCTGTATGAGCTGCCTGGCATGTTGGAAAGCGTTATGAGCAGTTTCAATGGGACATGCCTTTAACAAGAAAAAGTCCGGAAGATTGTCCCCTGCTGTCTTACGTCAGTCCAAAGCGGCTTTAAACAGCACAAATACGAGGTCAGCTGTAGGGCGCCTTTTCTTGAAACGTGGTTTAAACACTCTACACGCTACAGTGTCAACAGGCAGACCACACACTTCTGGGATTCATAAATGGAGAGTTAATAATGAGTGGCACAGTTTAAAGACGAAGGCTTGGGAGCTACGTTTTTATGTGCAGAAGGAGAGCAGTGGAGAGAATATTAATTCAAGGGAGAAAGTGGATAATAAAGTAAAAGAGCATAAAAAAGTATTTGAGGGAAAGCCTCAGAAATTGATGCTGAATTTCCAAATGAGGATCCAAAGTGGAGGAGATATGTGGGAGAGTATTAGGTTCAAATGCTTAAAGCGAGCGTGATGCTACGTTTGACAGCTGGCTAGGGATTATGCCAGGTGTTCTCTGTGGAGTAAGAAGCAGTTCCCAGGAATTTCACTCTGACTGATAACGGTAAAATTTTTAAAAATCAGAAAACCCCTTCAAACTTTAAAAACACACCAGTGATAAGTCTGGGATTTGTTGAGCCTTGAATCCACAGATAACAAAGAGAAGCAAAGATATACCACAGATGACTCGCAGTGTAATCTTAATCCAGGTTGTGGTTTAAAAAAATACTTACACATAGTAGCCAGCACAGACATTCGAGCTCATGAATTTCAAGGTGAATTTCAAGGTAAATTCTCAGTATGCTCAGATCAGTCCCACCACTGACTATGCTACGCTTCTGCTCACCTCATAAGGATCCCTGTGCATTACTCATAACCCAGTGAGCTACTTTCTGAGTTTACTTTCACATGCTTCAAAAATACATGTGTTGCCTTAAACACTGACACCGCATTCAAGGAAGTTGTTTAATGGTTAATACAGAGGGTGACCATCTATGATCAGCTGTCTCTGGTGTAGCTGTGTGAGGCAAAATGACTCCTTTTACTATTACCAGTATTCCAGTCATACATAGTGTCTACCACTTTATTTGAATGTCCAGTGTGTACATTTATCTGCTATACTCGGCCTTACACAATGGAAAGTGTAAATGCCATGCAGGCTGCACTATTCTATGCTCCCAGTCAGATCTGCATTCTGGCTTAATCAGAAATCCTTTGCAAGGTTTGACATCAGATGTGATGATGCGGTTTAGACTGTGGTTTTCGTGTCTGTGGATGCTTGGAAACTTAAACTCAAAACTAACTACAATAGGCACATGAGCGCATGTTCCACGCGTGTGAACTGGAAAGCACCATGACAGCCTCCTGACAGTGCACCTGAGTCAAAACGAGGGAGTGGAAAAGTAACAATGAAATGCAGTCGGAACACAAAACAAGCATTCACTTTACTCATACGGCACTTCAGTAGAGTTGATGTTGAAAATGTGTGGCACTGCAAGTGGAAAAAGTCTTTTGTTTGACAAAAGTAGCCACACTAATGAAGCAAGTATTGTCACATGTCTGAAAAGGGGCTATACGTGGGCTACCCCTGCCAGGAGCCAAAGAATGTGCCTTGAAAAATGTATCCAGTTTTTTTTTGCCTTACAACCTTACAACTACTTACAACTATACAACTTGTGAGCTTTAGCTGCCAATGTCATTGCTCACAATTAAGCAACAGCTTAAGAATGGTAACACAATTTGATAAATGGCAAATATTAAAGATGCCCTGATGCTGTTCCTGTGACCACATAATAGCAGTTTACGCTGTAATTTTAGATTAAAATCCACTAAGTTGACAAGTTAAAGGGTCTTTTATAGCAGTTAGAGGTTGCCTCTGTAAAAGGGAATGATTTTGTATGTGAAGAGGGTAAAGTTGGGTTTTCTGCTTCAGAAATCAACTTGTTAAGAAATGTTATTTGTTCTCTGATTTTGTGAATGTGCACTGATCCATCACTGAAAAGTAGAACGACCATTTAGGAACAGTTTAGAAATAGACAAGCCATCGAGGAGCAGAATAAAGACCATTCAGCTATACCACTAATGACTCGCTTACAGGAATTGGCTCATCTTCTAATACTGAGCCCAAGTAAGTTTTTCTGTCAGTTTCCTCCCTTCACATTCAGTGTGGTCTCATCCATCAATAAGCGCATCCCACATTTTTTGCATAAAAGGCACTCTGTTTTTATCCTTCAGGAGTCTGAATCAATATCCAATTTTTCCTCAGTCAGTTGCCCACTGCCTCTCACAATACTCTAAATGCAGAACTCCTTAACCTGGTCCTTTTTCATTCTACAGTTGACAACTGATTTAGTGTAGTGAGACTTCCAACCTCATTTAACTTCTCCAAAGAGACCATGCTTTTCCTTTTCAGATTTGGAGAAATCAACAATTTAACTGGAGCCGGTAGGTCAGGGTTGATGCTAAGCTTCTTATTCTAATCCTAGCACGAGTGCACTATGGATAACATGAGCATGCATGAGTTTACTCGAGCATGCTCATTTCATCAGTTTATTTATGAAACAGCTGATTTGTTCTTTGTGCATTGTGAAGCTGTAAGAAATGGCTGTCTATAGTGCAGTTCATCTGGAGTGGATTATACAGTGGAGTGTAAGTTATTACTGTAGCAGTATAAACTCACTTAGAGATAAAAGTAAAAGCTGTGCTACACTGGATAAACAGTATGAGTTATATGGGCTGTGGTGGGGATTTTCAGTTGTATTAAAGCTATAAAGGTGATAATATAACTATTAGACCAAAAGTATGTGAACTCCTCCTGTCCTGGGCAGTGATAGTGCACATCATAAACAGCACTGTGAGTATGCACTTGTGTGCACACACAGAGCTCAATTCCCCCGAGACAGGTTCAAATAGAGTTCATATTACACCGGTGCTTGGATAATAAATGGCTCCAAAAAATAGGAAGCAAGCAGCAACTCTGTGATCATCACTCATAATGTTGTGCCATGTTCAGTACACAGTAGTATGAATAACAAACACTTTTTGGTTAGAACTGCGCCAAGCTGTCTCTGTCTGCAAGTCTTTGACTATATGACTTTGAAGTATAATCAGTGAAGTTAGATTGACTTAATCGTGTCAAAAACACACCACTAAATCAGATTTAAGCAGTAATAGATTGCAGAAACCTTTGTGTCAAATTGTGATATTGAGAAAATCTGGCAACACATCTGACATACAGAAAATCAAATAAAAAGTGTCACAAAAGCATCACTGGTCTTATGGCTCCCTCAGATTTCACCTAGCAAATGTAATTTAACAAATCTGTGACCAATCATAAACTGAACATTAAAGATGGAGATTGCCTCCGTAATGTCAACCATTTCTAAATGCTGCATTTTGAAGCCTTGGCATTTTTAACCAGTGCCTTATTTGTTTCTTGAAGCCAAAGGGGACTATTTTTAAGATGGTGCCGTGCAATGTTATCAGCTGAAGCTAGCAAATTTAGCTTCTAATGGAAAGATACAGACACCTGCTCAAAATTTTGAGATACTTATTAAGTTGAAATTTTGAGATATATAACTCAATATTTTAAGATAATAAATAATAATAATGCATTTTAATTTAGCTCTACCTGGCAATTTTTTTTCAGAGGCTGAAACAGGCTTCCATGGAGACAAAAGTGGGCAGTCTCTGTGAACTGATTTGCATTTGGAGCCATCCTCAAGTGGCTATAAGAGGAGCCACGGGAGGTTACTTCTTGGGTGTGATCAGGCAACCTTGTCATGTCTTAGCAACTGTAAATCAAAGACTTTCAAATTAGAACGAATCTGGCTTTATCATCATAAATCATGTATGCAAGTTTTTAAAAAATTTTTAAACACTCACCCACCAAATCCTCTTTCCATTTCTTTCCTAGTATGTGTTTTATCACCAACCAACAGAGCTCATGCTATATAAAATTACAAAGGTCACAAAAATACTATTCAGTTTACATTTTAGGGGTTGCCAAGTTGTTATGTGGCAGTCTAATCAGAGGTGTTGCGTGACAGTAAATAATGGTGATCATACTATAGAATTAATGCTCTTATGAGATGTAAACACCATCTATCAGCATAATTAGTCCTAAGCTGATTATCAGTCACACTCTCTGCAACGCGGAAAGAGTTAGGAGGAAAACCTCCCCTGCTTCAAATTTACTTTGGGGTTAACTACAACAAGGCCAGAACTGAGGGGTGTGTGGAATACTAATAAATGGACATTTTTTTAAGTCTGTTGATTTTTTTTTTTTTCCCTCTTTTCTTTGATTTTGGACTTTGGGATTTTCTCTTATTATCTTTAATATAACTTTCTGGACATCAAAAATTTATTGGCAAACCAATTTTGAATTTCAAAATAAAAATCTTTCATCGCTTTGAATAAGACACATTCAATCTAAAGCAATTATTTCATCATATAAACAATTCCGTTGCCTCACACTGAAATTCATGACAGCGCCCAGCTTTCCAGATCCAAATGTGTCTTTCACCAGTTTGCAGTAGTGTTGTTTCTGGCTTTGGTGCATTTTAACTTTAAGAAGTCTGCCAGTGTTACAGTAAAATAGTTCGTGAGTGTGGTTTAAGCTCCAGGCAAAAACAGTCCAGGGACTGTTTTACATACTTTTTTCTCAGTACTGTAGTAGTGAATTGATAATAAAGCAAATCATTTTTAAGCAAATGCATATCTATAAATTATACTGAAAAGATTTGACATATATTTGAATAACTATCTAACAGGAAAGTACATCAGGTGCTCTGGAACACAGACAAAAACGTTTGGCTTTGGCCTAAATGGGATTTAAATGTTTCCTTTTAACATTTTTTTCTCCTATTTTTCAGAAAAAGAACATGAGTGTTTTGCTGAGTCTTGGCATATTAGCTTCCTGGGGAGTGTTCCTGCTGTCAGCACGCCTCTACTGGATGGGCAATAAACCTCCAAACTTCTCCAACTCCGACAACCCTGCAGCTGACTCGCCTCATTTTCTCACTCGAACACTAACGTTCCTCCACCTGCCTGCTGCCAATGCCTGGCTCCTGCTCTGCCCTGACAAGCTCAGTTTCGATTGGTCCATGGATGCCATGCCCTTGGTCAGGTCCTTGGCTGACTGGAGGAATCTTCACACTGCTGCCTTTTATGTTGGAATGATCGTTCTGGCTTTGTTTGGCCTTTGTGGTCCCACCTCAAAAGCCAAGGAGACCAATGGGAAGGCCCATGTCACTAATGGGAAATCCATCACTAATGGTAATGGTTACCATGCTCCTGACACAAACCATAACACAGATCAAGGGTCTCCAAAAACCACCCTAAATGGGTCAGCTGGACTGCACCACTCCCCTCCACGGACATGCCTGCCCACTACAGAAAGCCTCGTACTATTTTCACTGGGCATCCTTTCATTGCCTTTCATCCCAGCCACCAACCTATTCTTTTATGTGGGTTTTGTAATTGCAGAGAGAGTACTATACATTCCCAGTATAGGCTTTTGTCTACTTGTTGCTGCTTGTGCAAGAGCCTTATTTGTTAGATTGAGGACTAGAGGCTGCAAGGCTGTGCTGTTGTGTCTTTGTATGGGTCTGGTACTGCTGAATGGCCTCAGAACTGTTCAGAGAAACAAAGACTGGAGCAATGAGGAAAACCTCTACAAGTCTGGGATTAATGTGAATCCTGCTAAAGGTAAGAAGACTATTGGTTATCTTTAGGTCTAAGTAGGAATCCGCTTA
>VUQM01049154.1:0-13513 GCA_015108615.1 Australoheros scitulus | reverse complement strand
GTGGTGGGGGGGTTGGGGGTGGGGGGGGGGGGGGGGGGGGGGGGGGGGGGGGGGGTACAGAGAGAGAGAGAAAGAGAGAGAGAGAGAGCCATGTCTGCTTCAATAATTCAGAGGATTGTTGTTCTGTGTTGCTCCTGCATGTCTATGGGAAGCCACAAAGAGAAGGGCAAGATGGAAATGAGACCAACATAGAGGTTGGGAGGGGCAAAAAGAAAGTTGCACAAAAAGATGAGGTTGACAGAAAGACATGCCAAATATGATCACTGTAATGTTTAGTATTCAATTACCCCAAGGTTTGTTACTACCTAATAGAGTGTTATGAGTGGAGTAAAAATGCAATGATGACAGTTCTGTGCATATATCAGTGTTATAGCCTCTCAAATTTGAATCCTTGTAATTTTTCCTAAATTGTGTTAACTGGGCAAAAGATTTTGACCACAGAGCATTGAACTGAATGTAACAATTCTGTCTAGCCCCTCTAATCATACTCTAGCTAGAGACGAACTTAAGGATTCAAGGATTCTTTATTGTCATTCGTATCATATTTGCATGCAGTGGAATAAAATTCCCAGCATTGCCTTTTTAATAGTTATAATGGTTTTTCAATTTTATTAAAGAAGAAAAAAATATAAATCTAAACTAACAATTATTAAAATAAAGAGTTTAAGATGTGTTATTAAAATAAAGAGTTTAAGATGTGTCAAGGTAGTGACACGTGGTGCCACGACTTGTGCGAATGACAGCAGCAACAGCAGCATGAGTGTATGCATAGAGGAGGATAGAGGAGGAGGAGCAGTGCAGCTGCACAACCCCACCAGAGTTCAACAGTCTTACAGCTTTAGGGAAGCTGGTGGTCCTGCTCTTGAAAAAATAACAAAAAGTGTGTGTGCTGGGTGTGTGGAGGGATGCATCTGGCGGTGTAAATATCCGTGGTGGTGAAGCTGACTCCAAACAAACTGGGTGCCAAACAAAAGGTTTGCTTGTCCATTCCACAGCAAACTGAGCCCTGGACATCAGTATGTAAGCACAAACATTGCAAAAAGACCCTCAGTTCTATCTTGAACTCACTGAATATCAAGCTGGCCCACAAACTTAGTGTTCTTGAGGAAAAGGGCTTTTGTCCACTAAAGAGAATCTTCCATTTTTAATAGCAGGCCGCCACAAGGATTTCAGCTGCTTCAGGTTCCAGCTACCCCAGCTCAACAAAGGAACCCCATGGGCTTCTTCACTGTGTCCTGTCCATTGTGCTTCTCCATCCTTAGCCAGACTGTCTCATGACTCAGCAGTAGGTTCCACATATGTTCTCACAACACCCCACTTGCTTGTTATACGATTTCCCTGGTGTTAGAGTCCAGGGATTGGACAGCATCCCAGAAATGATATGAAACCAGAGAAAGAGCTGTAGCCCATGTGGATTACACCCTCAGCCCTCCATATCAACAATCTAACCTGTTTTAACTGCAGTCAATTCATTTGTTTAGGGTCCTGAAGACACTGAACTGCTACATGCTCATCCCTGGTCTGCAGTGTGAGTTGCATCTGTCACCTGCTGAGCTTGCACATCTGGATGTTACTGGCTTGCTGTGAATACGATGTGACTTTTATAAACAATTTTCAATAGTTCTGGGAGCATAGACAGCTTTACCAAAGGGATAATCTACTAGAGCTCACATGTTTACAGCACTCACATACTCCACAGTTGCATCCGCAATGAATGGTCAAACACAAGTGTCTCATGCAAAAGCTCCCACAGTATCTGATGTCCTCTGGGTCCAAGTCTCAACTGACATTTGTTCCACCAATAAAAAGAGATCAAACCACAACCCATGGAAATTTCTGTTAAAAACATAACTATTACATTAACTAAATTACATATATTTGTTTTTAATTTGTCTTTTGCTAACAAATTATCTTATTAAATTATCAAATTATATTGGTACACATTTTATATTTATTAGGCTCGACTACTGCAGTACTCCACTTTGTGATCTACCAGTGAAACTGATTCAAAATGGTACAGAATGTTTACTAAAACCAATAGAAGAGAACACATTTTTAAGTCCCTACACTGATTTCCTGGCAACCTCCACATAGATTTTAAAACACTTTAACCTGTTTTTAAAGCACTTCATGGTGTCGCTCCTGTATGCCTCACATGCTTACAGCATAGCAGTCAGTATAGTCTCTAAGGTCCTCTTGAACTGGTCTGTTGGTTGTTCCAAAGTGCAGGACAAAAAGCCTTTGGGGAGGTCATTTTTAGTTTTTATTATGCCTTCAGCCACTGGAACAGTGTGGTGAAGGACCCAAGAGCTGCTGGAAGTGAAGGGCCTTGTCAACCTGGTTTTTGATTGAGTGTACTTTAAAGATATTGTGCACATTATTATTTTTATTTACTTACATCATTGTATCTATGGTGCATTATTATTCTGTTTTGGAAATGCATTATGCATTATTTTAATTATTGTGAATTGCTTGTTGTAAATCTTGCATCACTTCATTCAGTTAAATTACTTTACATTTTTTATATAAAGTAAGCTAGAGCCTATCCCAGCTGTCATAGGGTGAGAGGCAGGGTACACCCCTGACAGGTCAGCAGCCTGTCACATGGCTAACAGAGAGACAGACACCCATTCACACTCACATTTACACCTTTGGGCAATTTAGAATCACCAGTTAACGTAACCCCTTTGGACTGTGGAAGGAAATTGGAGTACCCAGAGAAAACCCATGAAGACATGGGGAAAACATGCAAACTCCACACAGAAAGGTCCCAGCTAGAGTGGATTTGAGCCTAGGACCTTCTTGCTGTAAGGCAACAGTGCTACCGTGCCACTGTGCTCACCCTACATCACACATCCACAACAATTAGTCTCAAAACATGGATCATTTCTATGCTTGCTACCACAGAAATCTCTAATCAACTGCCTCCTTAGGTTACTACAATATTTTTTTAAACTGCTTCACTGTGGGATAAATGAGATAGTGATACATAAGTGGTACACTTATGTATGCACCTTTAATATGTCCGTGTACCATACAGGATTGATTATAGATTACAGATGGTTTTCATTAGATCTTAAAGAAAATGCATTATCAGTGGTTTTGATTACTGTCTGCCAGTCAAGTGCAATTGCACTGATCATTGCTCTACAATGTTATTGCTTTTCTGAAAAGAATTTTGGACAATGTGTGCTGAAAATTTAAAAATGTGTGAAATTTAATTTAAGCCATCCTTCCATCTTCTGCTGCTTCTCCAGCTATGGGCGGTTGGTGTAGCAGTCTAAGCAGACATGCCCACACCTCCCTCTCCCCAAATGCCAGCTTTTCATGGGGAATGCACTGAGGCATTCTCGACCCAGCCAAGAGACATAATCTGTCCAGCTCACTGGAGTTGACAAACTGTTTTATTTCAGCACCACGGACAGCTCCATATTGTTGCTGGTCAGATGCCCGAACTACCTCAACTGGTTCCTTTCAACGTGGAAGAGTAGCGACCCCTCTTGAATGACTGAGCTCCTCACCCTGTGTCTGAGGCAGAGCCCAGGCACCCTTCGGAGGAAGCTCTTTTCCATCACTTTCATCTGCAGTCTCATTCTTTCAGTCATGACCGCTAGTATTTCTTTGTTGTTTCTTTCTGTATTAGTGCAGACATTGCACCAAACCATCTGTCAATCTCTCTCTCCCATCTTCACTCACTTGTGAACAAGACCCCAAGATGCTTAAACTTCTCCACTTGGGGCAGCAACTCATTGCCAACCCAGACTGGGCCCTCCACCCTTTTCTGGCTGAGAACCATTTCTTCAGCATTGAGATGCTAATTCTCATTCCCACCGCTTTACACTTGGCTGCAAACCATGACAGTGCAATCTGGAGGTCGTTGGTGATGCATGAATGAGAATGGTTCATACAATTTGACAATAAACTTTTTATTTGACCATGTAATTGTCACAATGTTTGCAACATTGCCTCAATGTATTTTTAGCTAGTTACAGTTAATGTTGTGTTATATCCTAATCACAATCACAATCATCTTCATATTTATTTGTTGAAAATGTTATCCCTCCCTCCAGTGTGTTGTATGAGATTTATAATTGTATCTCTCTCCATCTAGAGTTTACAAGATGATATATTTCAACACCACGGACAGCTCCATGTTGTTGTTGCTCTCCTCTGACTGAAGTTCTCAATCAGACAGAAATCTGAAACAAGCATCATGTGATAAATTGTAGAGTCACTGACATTACATAGTGAAATTGGAACAGAATTTAATTTCAAGTTTAAGATTCTTCCTTTCAGGTGTTACTTGTATAATTTAGAAGTGTGTGTGTGGGATACAGTTCCTTAATTTAATGGTATTTCTTGCCTCACTGTCTCTTCTTTTACCTTTTCTAACTGTGCCGGAGGACTTGGGCTGTAAACAATGTGCTTGTGTGCTCATGTGAGTGTTGCTGACTCTGCAAACTGTGTTTGTGTCAGAGGCAAATTGCCACTGCCCCTTTGGTGTGGGAAGCAGCAGAAAGAAGATAAAAAATATTCAAAGCTGCTGTCCCATGTGCATTGTGCATTTCTGCATTTGTTGCAGAATGGCTCCTTGGAGCAACACTATAGGAAAGCCTTTGATTTTCGTTTCAGAACATCAATGTGTGCATGCACACGAGCATAGTGGCTAGTTGTCTTCTGGTTGTGCCTGACTTCTAAATCTCTTCATTAATGGGAGTCCAATAGAGAAATCAAGGGCTGTGATTGGAGTGTTGAATCTATCATCACAGCTTGGTCTCATGACTCACATGAGATGCTAATTAAAGCTGTAAATCACTAATTGCCTCTCCCCTCTCCTCAACATACCATCAACATTTCAGGTGCTTCGAGGCTAGACAATATCACATATCACCTTGTTGTTTGACCCCTAATTTTAATGTCCTTGCAGCCATGTATCTATCCATCTGTCAGTCAACCTGCCTTACTGGGATATATTTCACTTTTTGTCTCATGGTTTGATTTGATGGCTGGAACATTTGTCTCACAATTAATTTTGTTATGACCTGACCTTCTTAAGCTTGAAAGAAAATATATTTTTACCTGCCTGTACCAAATTGCATGACTAGCTATTAAATAGATTTTGAGATAGTGAAATAGTGAGTGATAAATTTCAACCTGATGGTGGCACTGCAGGAAAGAATGACCACAGTTAGATTCCATGAATTCCATGAAGCTCTCTACGCACTGTTCTTGAGCTAATCTGAACACCACTTGAAATTTGGTCATCTGCTGACCCTGCTCTGTCATTTTTCGTGGCCTGCTACTTTGTGGCTGAGTTACTGTTGTTCCCAGTTGCTTCCACTTTATTAAAATACCACTAACAGTTGACTGTGGAATATTTAGTAGCTAGGAAATTTCACAACTGGACTTCTTGCACAGGTGGCATCCTATCACAGTACCATACTGGAATTCACCGAGCTCCTGAGAGGAACCCATTCATTCACAAATGTTTGTAGAAGCAGTCTGCATGCCTAGGTGCTTGGTTTTTACACCTGTGGCCATGGACGTAACTGGAACACTTGAATTCAATGATTTGGATGGGTGAGTGAATACTTTTGGCAACATAGTTTATGAAAGATCTCCTTTATACTTGCATTTTGTTACCAGACTCATTTATTTTTTAGCTTTGATTTTTCTCATTGTTTGGTCCTGTTAAACCATCAAATCAAATATAATTTGTTATTTTTCCTTCTTCTTTTGTCTCTGGAAACTGAATTTGTTTGCACTATTCATTTGGTGCAATCAGTTAAGTGGTACATTTGTGCACATGAAGTCCGGATGTGTCTCAAACACTTACTATTCCCAGGTTGACACCAAAGTCCTCATCAGGGAATTCCAGAGACTCCACTATTCTGGACTGTCTGACGGTGCGTCTGCCCGTCCCAACATCATCCCAACGCTTTGCCTGAGACACCTGCCGCAACTGATGCAACACACACATCAAAAACACGCATCATCGCATAGACACAAATGGTCACATTGACACGGTGTTGACATCTGCAAAGATATCCTTAAATGCTATCTCAGAGGAGAGGCATGTCTGCCCTTGTACCTGAGCAGCTCACAAACAAAGAAAAAAAGTACTTTGCCATCGCTGTTTGCAAAGCACCCGAAGAATATGAATTAAATACAATATCTTGATTATCAAAGCAGAGTAAGGCATGATAGAGGACAAACCGGGACTGCAGCAAAACAGAGAAAGGAGAATGAGATGTAACACCAGATGTAGTGAATGGAATGCAAAACAGAGCAGGGGAGGCAGTGTTATTGCTAAGAATCTATATTTTCCACTGACTTCATTTTAAACAATTTAATTTTATGGAGAGGAGAACCTGCAGGGTCTCATTATGTCCTTAACTAGCTTAAATAAAGTTGTTATCTGGCCTCTGAGCTCAATATTCGCTTTTAAAAAAGAAGGTATATACCTATAAATCTTCATCCTATATGCTAATGATGTGTGAACCAGAGTGTCTACTTCAGATAACTGCATGCATTAGTATGCTACTAGTCACCTAGAATAAAGAAGAATTGATCCAAATGCCACTTCTCCAGTTCAGAGTTTTTATTGGCATGTCTGTACTAAACGTTTTCATTTAGAGTGTTGACTTTGCTGGCATTTGAGTATAATCTTGAGGATTTCTGACTATACGGTGCTTTTACTAAACACTGATGCAGCCGGAGGCAGCATTATTATTTAATCAACCGTGTGCGATTTGCAATAAACAGACCAGAGTTATAGGAACACTGGAAGACAAATAGTCTTAAAAAAATATGGAAGGAATTTATTAAAGCAGCAGTAGGTTACCCAGATTATTACTTATATACAGGGAATTATTATTTTAAATGGGGTGTTATGAAGGACAAGAAAAAGAATATTACACTCTTGTTTAAGGATTGATAAACATTTTGCAAAGTGGTGAAACAAGTATTTCAGACCATTTGCTTAAGTCAGGGGTCGGCAACCGTAATCCGGAAAGAGCCATTTAAACCCGGTTTACACAGAAAACCCGCAAATACTAGCGGAAGCAGGTAGCCGCTTCCGGTAGCAGTTACCGCGAGTGACACATATATTGAGGAACTAAAATAGATAAATAAATAAAATGATTTTATTTTAATATTTCAAGATCACACTAATATTCCAATGTAAAACTACAACAAAAACATCCATTAAGCCTGGATGAGCCGCAGGTTGCCGACCCCTGGCTTAAGTAGTCATAATCCTACTTAAGTGATAATACAAAAGTGCTCTTCTGCATAACATGGTTGCAACAAGTTATTTGAGTTGCTGTTGCCTTCCTATCAGCTGGAGGCAGTCTGGCCATTCTCCTCTGACATCTGACATCAACAAGGATATTTACTCTTCTTCAGTCCATCCTCTGTAAACCATACAGATGGTAGTGTGGGAAAATCCCAGCAGTTGAGCAGTTTCTTAGACCAGCCTGTAGGCACCAACAAATATACCACGTTCAAAGTCACCAGACTAATTGTGAGCTTTAAAAGTAGGGGTGTATGTTTTTGTTTTTTAACTTTGAAAAGAGCCAAGCTGGCGGTTTCACCCGCTTTCAATTTTTTTATGCTAATATTACGAGATAATCTCCTGGCTTCAGCTACATATTTAATGGACAGCAATTCTCAACATATTGAACAAATTTCTTTATAAATAGAATTTCAAATAACACAAATTTAAAGTGGAATCTGCAATGTTTCATGGAAGTGTGGAACAAAAGAAACCGAGGTGAGCCTTTTCCTGTTATTTGCACCGTTCTCCAACAGTTTAGACAAATGTGGCTCATGTTTGGTTATTTTGATGAACTTAACGTACACAAGTGTTTTACATGAAATCAAAGAATGATGATTGATAACATTTCATTATTTATATTTTCAGACAAAACAGATTCCAGCTTTAAACTTGAGGAATATTTTTTTCTACACTCTACAAGAAAGCATGCAGGAACGAGATATTACCAGTACCAGGGTTTTATGGGTGGTGTAGAGCTCTTGTAGAATCTGATCCACTATGGAGTTGGTCAGATATGAGACCACAGACAGCTTCACTTCTCTGGGATAAAGAGAGAATAACAGATTAATCAGTACCTTGGCTCAAGCTGTTTGCCTAACTGGAACTTTTTAACCCTTTCTCTTCCTTACTCCAAGACTCTGTTGATGTCCTCAGCCGCTCTCTCCATCAGGGCGTTGCGGATGGCGGAGCGAGGGATAGAAACTTGTTCAGAGATGGATGACAGAGGTGGACTCAGTCTCTCAGCTGCTGAGCAGGACATGGGGCACAACTCACGGCAAAGAGACACCATGGAGTCCACAACCACCTGGAGAAAAAGTGTCCCAAGACATGCATCACTACACATATAACAGCCTTACAGTGGACGGATTCTCAATATGCAGATATTTATGTGTCCAAAACATTTACTAATAATTCATATAATCTTCTTGTCCCTTCTCCCAGATGTTCTGCTTTATCGGTTTATCAGACATTTAGGCAAAAAAACACACCTGAAATACCTCAACTTACATTTTTGGCATTTTTAAAAATTGATCTCAACCAATGCAAATCAGAAATACAGCCTCTAGCACAATAACAAAATTAAGCAGCATAAACAGGGATGTAAATTATGCTCAAGCAAGTTGAAATTCAATACAAAGTATGCCATATTCTTCCTCGGGGTGCGTGCTGCTTTTTACCATTTTCCTATGCTGTGCTACTGAATCCCAATGAGACCAAAATGGAACAAAAAAACGTTAAGAGTGTTCCCTCCCTGTGAATTTAAATGCTACATTTCTTTTGAAGTCAGCATACCTGCACTGCACACACATTCACATGCCATTAATGGCCAATTTAAATGCAACTAGTACAGAGCTCCAGTACTGTTTAAAATACCAATGCATCAGGGAAAGAATGTTTCAGTGATTACAACCGCAGCCACGGATCAACCCCCAGCCTACCTGCAGCTCTTTGTCTGCAGCCTTGGCCAGCTCTCCTGCCAGAGTGTCCAGGCGCTGCTTGACAGGACCGTCCACTGACAACACATGGGCCAGCTCACACAGAGATGGATACAGCTGATGTACACATAAAAGACACAAACGCACTTAATAACAATACTACAATGAAAAAATACACATACAAATTCAACAGAGGATCAAATATTTTCCCCACTGTATGTTAAAAACTCAGTCAAGTAAATGTACAGAAGGAAGGAAGGAAGTAAGGAAGGAACATGAAATGAAATCATCAGTGCCTTTATCACAATTTTTTATGAATACATTTAACATAATACAACACAAAGCAAATGTATTGTTAGTTGGTTTAACCCATAATGAGTACATTTTATAAGCTGATTGTTTTTTTTATTTGCACATTTTCATCTATAAGCCAATTCTGCAGCTCGACTAACTAAGAAATGGTTGTCTCCATTTTTCCACTGATGTCTACAACAAAGAAAAATCTAGAATCTATGGCTTAGTTGGTGATATATTTGTATTTGTATTGCCACGAGCTTTTCACAAACTGCTGTCAAATGCTTGGTTTATTTGCCTTTTTTTTATAAGGCAAAGTCACACTAGAGTAAAAATAGAACAGCATCTCCGTACAACTAGGAAAAAGGTAAAATCAGTGGATGCCCAGTGACTGCTGGAGACTGGCTGCAAGTAGTTGTGTTGACCAGTCAGTCACCTGGAGGCTGAGCATGCAACGCACTCAGCCTGTGAGTTACTGCTTTCGATTGCAAGGTGATTACAGAGGTCGCCTGGTGGGAGGCAACCTGTCTCCAAACAATCCTGGGCCGACTGCGATCATTCTCAGACAGACCGGAGAAGGTTTGCAAATAATTGCCATCTAATTTATAAACACAGATGGGTTGCCAGCACATTTCAATCAGTCTGTCTGCATTGATGAGGACTGACAACTGGTTGTATTCTGGTTATATTCCTATATAAAAATCAAGGTTGCCATTATGCAATTAAACTGCTGTCCTACAGCAGCTGAAATTCTGTTTCAAATCTATGAGGTCCTGACTCGACTCTTAATATCAATTTCTGTGTATGTAGACAGTAACAGATTTGCCACAAATGGAAACAGACTTGCAACTTTTGCTGATTTATCACGGTTATCGCAGATTGAAAGTAACCGCCAACTTGACCTTTTGATTGCAAATCGATATAGAATACTGACTTTGTATTATTGCCATTTTATCACAGTCAAAGACGGCAACCGACTGCGATTAGTTGCAGACCAGGTTGCTGCCTTCGAGGCATCCATTTCAAAAGCAATGATGTGGCACATTCATTGCAATTTTGGCTGTGCTGTGGTCTCCAACCACTATAACATTATCAGCCAACCCTTCATTTGAACTCCTCACCATGTCTCTTCATCTGTCTGGAACTAAATGGGAACTAAATAACAACAAAAACAAAATTACCAAAAATGTCTGTTTTAAATAACATGAATGATACATCTCCATGAGCCACGGGTTACTTTGAAGCATTATCAAAATTACCTTTCATTTCAGCGGTCACTGGGACACAAAAGCTGCATGTATGTTAGTCACATCTGATAGAAAAATAAACTCTGCTTACTTTGAGCCATAATAAGGTTTTGCATAAAAATTTCAATTTACCATTCTTTGAGTGCCACGTCTCTCTTCTAATGTCTCTGTGAAATTCTGGCAGCAGTGTAACCCCAGAGCAAACACTATGAAGTACATCTTCATGTAAATAATAAAACTGCTGACAAGTGCTGTATAGAAACAAACATTTAAAATGTACGTTATGCTCTACAGTGTCATGAACCATTTAGTAAATGTTCATGTGCTGCTTAGAAATGCTAAGTAGGGAGAACTGGCGCGCTTAATTTTTCATCCTTACTATTAAATTTGATTTGGGATGCAACAATCCATTTATCGCCAACAATTCACATGTTCTGTTCACGCCTTTCTTCAGAAGAAAATAGGAAGCGCCGCTCCACCTGGGTGTCTCCAGTGTATGTGTTGGTGTAGGTGTAGGTGTGGGAGAGTGCAAGTCTATTATTGGTGATTGGTGAAGGATATCTGTATGTAACATGAATTTGAACAACTGAGCAGCACAAAGCAGGCTACTGTGAAGCTCAGCAACAGCTGTGTTTTTCCTCATAGACAACAGCAGTAATTACATACAAGTTACCAACACGTTACACTGTTAAATGCTACAAACACACTCTGTTCTAACATACTGCGGCATCTTGTTCTTGCTCCATTTACAGGGCATGTATATTAAGCTCAATGTAGAGCACGTTTTGTTTTTTTGCTGCTGCAGCAGGATCTGTGTATTGATAATCAGGTTATTAATACTTGATTAGCGTTCAGCACAAACAAACCTCATTTGGATTTTAGGATTCCGTTTGGTAAAACTGCACTGCAATGCTTGCAGTTGTGGCTGTTGAGAGCTCATGTGGCTAAAGCATTTTACGGATGCTAGATTATTTCCTACACCACACAAGCTGCCATCGATTCAAAATGGCTGTACCATCCTAATGTCAGTCTTTTTGTGTGGAAAAATCCTAAAAATGAAAGGCACTGTAGTTTTTCCATCAGTGCTTTTTTTTTTTTTTAATCAGTTCAAATGTTTTTGCATGAGATAATCGTCCACAGTTTGTTAAACTTTAAGATAGCCGTTGTCCTGATTGCTTATTTACTGACTGGGTAAGAGGGAGTTGATAAAATCCTAATGAAAGGCCAGTTTTTAAGCTTTTATATACTATATAAACATCCCTTATATTAATTGCGTATGTTTGTTTGTCCTGGTTATATTTTGCTGTGTAAGTTTGGAGTTAAAATACAAACTGAACCCTAGAAAAAGGCTTTAAATAGCAACATTTACAGCTGCATTAATGCAAGTTTATATGGTCACAGAACATCTAGTAGAGTTTGTTCTAATGCTCTGGGTAATACTGTGTAATAAACGTTTGCATAATTCCAGTTTTACTAGCTTTAGCAGCCCTTTCAGATCTTATTTTTATTGGTTTTTACTGTTCAGACCACGAGCTTTGGCTCTTGTATTTTAACGCACGAATGACTATAAGGAGGCTGTTGAGTATGCCTTTAGATCAGCGCACTGTGATGCAGTTAGGCTCAGAAAAGTTTCTCGAGGGAAAAGAAAATGCCTTCTTAGAAAGTGGATCCACCTAAACTGCAGAGTAATTGGTCACTACAGTAGTTAGGCAAATGTAGTCAAGGACAAAATATAATATTTCCAACTGTAATAAACTGAAGTGGAGCACATTCATTAACTAGATGCTTGGCTTCCAATCTTTCTTCCCACTCTGGGATTTTTATGATGTGAGGGGGGAATATCCTTAATATGGCCGCAGTTCACCATGTAATTATACTTCCGTTCTAAACCCATGATATAACTTGCACTGCAACCCAATGTGCACTTCCCTACTGACAGGTCACATCAGCGCAGCCCACGACAACCGTGATTGGCCTGAGTTGTACCGTCAAATCATCCTACGCATTTCAAATCAAAGAGAGCAACTCCATCGCCAAAATTGCAGAGCAGCAGAGGTACACCAAGCAGACATAAACTGCTAGTTTTGGTGATGGCCACTTGTGCAGGCTACATTGTAGGTCTACAACCTTTTTTTGAGAGAGGCAACCAACTAGAAGAAAGCTGGCTTAAAAGGGAGAATAGCTTCTTTTTTAAGACCAAACTGCGGATGACCTGAAAGGTTCCCAAATACCCAGAACTCTGAATCATGCAATGCTTACAGTACTGTGTGAAAGTCTTTAACCCCCCTTGTTTCTTTATATTTTGTTAGGAAAATGAGAAATAGGTGCGATGGTTTATTGAAAGATGTGCAAACATACATAGAAATTCAACATATGTAGCAAAAAATTGAGTTTGTATAATTCTAACAAGCTTGAAAGTCAAACCTTTATTCTTCCACACAACCTGAACTCTCTGAGGCAGCTTTCTTGTCATTTCTTTCAGTAGTCTTTAGGAATATTTCTCCAGGCTTCTTGGAGGACACTCAAAGCTCTTCTTTGGACGCTGGCTGCCTTTTTGTTTCAGTCTCTGTCAAGATGATCGGACACTGCTTCAATGATGCTGAGGTCTGGGCTCTGAGGAGGCCAATCCATGACTGATTGTGTTCCACTGTATGTATTTCTATCCAGGTATGCTTGTACTGCATTGGTAGATGGTATTGCATCTCTTCTGACCTTCTCCATATTTACAATGACTTGAACCAAAAATGTCAAAGTGGGATTCATCACTCTATAATACCTGCTGCCACTAATTATCAGTCCAGTTCTTGTGTAATTTGCCACAGCCTCCCTCGTTAAGAATGGCTTCTTGACAGCCAGCCTTCCACTGAGGTCATTTCTGATGAGGCTTCAGTGAACAGTAGGTGGATCAACTGAAGGGTCAGATGCATCTGTGTCAGGTCTTTGTTGGATTTTTTTCCTCTTTCTTAAACACACAACTT
>VUQM01049142.1:3749-17743 GCA_015108615.1 Australoheros scitulus | reverse complement strand
TATAACACCTTTTTTTTTTTTTTTTTCTTTCTTTTGTGTGTGTGTGTGTGTGTGTGTGTGTGTGTGTGTGTGTGTGTTTGTGTGTGTTTGTGTGTGTGTGTGTGTGTTTGTGTGTGTGTGTGTGTGTTTGTTTGTATTTGCAGGATACTCTTAGCTCAAGGTCACCAATGTGTGTTGAAAGGAGATATCTAATATGTTATGACTCAGTGCAATGGTGTTTTCCGACTGGACTGTGGCTGCCATCCAGGATTCATCCTGGATGAAATGAACACCATGTGTTCACTGCTCACAGAACCATGTTTAACTGCAAAAACTCAACAGATGGTTTGGGTATTTTATTTATTTTTATTTATTTGGAGATTGCCTAATCCAGGTTGTTTCCATGGCCATGTGCTGCTGACAACAAAAAATGCGCAAAACTGTTATAGAGAAAGTGTTTTAAAGTGTCTGATGATAACTGAGTAAAAAGCCATATGTTAACCTTTGCCTACAGTTATTATGGCAGAGTAAGCAGGAATGGTTTCACAAACAAAACTATCTGTTTTACTGATTCTGACTGATGATTAACTGGAAAACGCTTTTCCAATTATGCTTTTTACCTATTTAAGCCAGACGTTTTTCTCAGTTACAGGAAATCGATTGATCTGGTCACTGATTAACTCTATCTTTTAGTTTTAGGAAATGTTGTTGAGAATTAGATTATGATCATTTTGAACAGAATGAGCAAAAAAACAAACAAAAACACACACACACACACACACACACAGCTGAGCATGGCTCTTTTTTTTTCTCCTTTTTAATTAGTTCTTTCCTTTGCCCATTGCCTTTGTTCACTGAAACGTTTTAAGTCTCATAAAGTTCTGCTATTTCCCTCCAAAACTTCCCTCTCCTCCATTTCCCTTCCCACTTTTCCAAAGTATCAGCACTCTTCCTCCTCACACGGAAACAAGGCCAGGGCTGAGAGAGGTGAAAGAATGAGGGGGGCGGGATAGACGGGAAGCCACGTTGGAAAATGAAACAAAATGTTCTGAACTGCACGCTGAAGCAACTGCCAGGAAATGAGCCAGGCTTAGTGGCGAGACTGCCCCAAAGAGTTTTCTAAACTGCCCCAAAGTAAATGAAAAACATCCCTAAAAACTCAAGGAAATTTGAAACTTTATACTTAGATATTCAGTAGCCAAAAAAGGAGCTTTTTTTTCAAAAGGAGAGAAAATAAAGAGGAAAAAATCCACCAGTGAAACTATAGACTTAAAACCTTTAAAAGATGACCTTTCTCCAACTCCAAAAATAAGCATATTCATCTTTCAGTTTCTTTTTGCATGTTTCCTCTTTATGCTTACATATAGAACACTAAATACCTGCCTTCTTCTGACATGAATAAGTCAAATTTTATTTCATGTCATTGTATACATTACATTATGTATCATTCACTTTAACTTATGCCTGCACAGGCTGCTAGAAAATGTCTTGTCATTAAAATTTCATGCTCATGAAGTTTCATTGAACTGAATTTAAATGATAGATGCTGTAGTAACAAACTAAATGATCCTCTTGCTGGCATTCCAGTGTACAAGTTTAAGGGATCTTTACCTCATTTATTATACTTAACAAACAAAGCGTGCTGCTGCAATGGAACAAAGAGTTTTAAAGTTTATTGCAATAAACTTTAAGATAAAACTGCAGATAACAGAATAAGTCCTGGAACAGTGAAGAATTGGGCTCATTGCACCTTCTGAGAGCAAAGATAAGCCTTAGGAAACAATCCAAGAGGGAAAAAGTAAGATAAAAATGAACTTTACTGGTTTATTTAAAAGATACCACAAACATTGTTGCTTTTTTTTTAATGCCATTCCATAGAAATGTCTCTGTAAAAACTCTATGAATGAGAACATTAAAAAAAGAAGCAAAAAAACTCTTTACATCCCAGTGTTGACACACTCCCCAAGAAAGGCAGATTTTAATTCATTTATTCGACCTCAGGAGTCTTTGTACCTCTCAACATTTGTCATTTTTTCCTGACATCTTTTACGTGAGTTGATAGTGTTTGTCTTTGCTCTACCGTCTTTCTTCTCTCTGTCCAGTTTGATTACATGCCAAGAGCTACCAGCTGATAAAAATCTTTACATCTGATCTTTCTAACTGTATGCCATAGAAGTATTTCAACTCTATGTTCTCTCACTAACACCATGCCCCCCCCACCCCAGGTTTCTTTAAAAGGAAAAGTATGTTCCTGGCTGAACTGCAGGAACAGCAGGCAGAGAAAGAGGGAGACATCAGAAGCAGGGAAGAAAGGAGTTTTACAGATGTGTTTTGGATATAATTGTGCTAATCTGCAAGAACTGTCACAAAGAATTAAAATGCCATTTATCTCACTGTTCACAGGTTGCATGAAGGGCTCCCCTCTCTAATTCTGCTTTTTTCAGTTACTTTTGTTCTATTTCCCTTTTGTTCTGTAAGTTGAAAAAACGTTGCTGTGTTTCATATTCAATTCAGTTCCATTCAATTTTATTAAATAGTGCCAAATCACAGCAGTCTCCTCAAGATGTTTTATATTGTAAGGTAAAGATCCTACAGTAATTAAAAAGAAAACCCAACAGTCAAAACGACCCCCTATGAGCAGCATTTGGCAACAGTGGGAAGGAAAACTCCCTTTCAACAGGAAGAAACCTCCAGCAGAACCAGGCTCAGGGAGGGGCAGTCATCTGCTGGGCCTGGTTGGGGCTGAAGGGAAAGAAAAAAAGACACACTGTGGAAGAGAGCCAGAGATTAATAATAACTAATGATTAAATGCAGAATTGTGTATAAGCAGAGTAAAACAGGGAACCCCCCCAGCAGCCTAGGCCTATTGCAGCATAACTAAGGGATGATTCGGGGTCACCTGATCCAGCCCTAACTATAAGCTTTATTATAAAGGAAAGTTTTAAGCATAATCTTAAAAATAGAGAGGTTGTCTGTCTCTAGAATCCAAGCTGGGAGCTGGTTCCACAGAAGAGGGGCCTGAAAGCTGAAGGCTCTGCTTCCCATTCTACTCTTAAGTGATTACTGATTATTCAAGACCTTGTATGTGAGGAGAAGAATTTTAAATTCTGTTCTAGATTTAACAGGGAGCCATTGAAGAGAAGCCAATATGGGAGAAATATGCTCTCTCTTTCTAGTCCCTGTCAGTACTCTAGCTGCAGCATTTTGGATCAGCTGAAGGCTTTTCAGGGAGCTTTTAGGACAGCCTGATAATAATGAATTAATATATTTCCGAGGTAACAGTAAGAAAATACAAATAGGGCTTATGATTTTCAAATGGTGACGCTGAGTTTTTATTCGTGACAATGAGCTCCATATGATTTTTTTGTACTACATTTGGAACTACGCCTCTTTGTGAATGTTTTGGGAACAATATTGAACAAATTGTATTCGAAATAAAGAAGGAAATGCAGTCAGACAAAAAGACATGTCTGAGAGCATAGACATATACAGAGTTCCAAAATCTACACTACATATTGCCAGAACTAAAAATGCATTAAATGTCTAAATGAATATGTCACAAGTCCTCCTAGAAAAGAAATTACAGAGTATAAAACTTGTCTGTCCTCTGCTCAGTTCTTCGGCTCTCTTTTTTCTCTCACGTACACTTTGTATTTCCCACTACACCACCACTGACACATGCAAGTACACACTCGCTCTCTCTCTCTCTCTCTCTCTTTCTCTCTCTATCTCTCTCTCTCACACACACACACAGACACTCGCACACACATGCGCACGCTCCTCGTATTTGAAGGGCTCTCTTGTTGGGTCTGTGAAACACTGTAAAGATGTAATGGGAAAGTAGTGTGTGTGAGCCTGTGTGTTTTCACATAGATGGTAAAAACACAAGCTTATGTTTATGTGTCACATTCCTGTATGCCTTTTTAAATGAAAAAGAAGAAAACTCACATTCTGGGATGTTTAATGCCTCAGCATGCACCCAACTTTCCAAAAGAAACATTTCAACATTTCAAGCGCAGAAGCAGTCCAATTGCAAAAAAAAGGGCAGTCCAGCATTGTGATTAAGAATTTGTTGTAAATGATGTTCTGGGTTAAGTAAAAATTTCATAGATGGAAATGCATCAAGTGATGAGTAAAAACCACTCAATCACAAGTGAAGTAATATTTTGCTGCGTGGGTTCAGCTTCAAGGTTTTAAATGTGAATCAGTATCACAAGAAATGTGTTAACTGACTGAAAACAAGAAGTAACACTTTTTGTTTTAAGATCCACATGTATTGTTCAGTCTAGTGTTCAACTGCCACCTTTCTAAAAGAAAGAAAATGAGTCATTATGACTGCTGAGCTAATGCTCAACCAACAAGTTTCAAGTCTGTCAGATCTGTGAGGTAACATGCAGCTTAACTATGTCAAATGACCTTCATACTCTATCATCTTAACAGTGCAGCTACATGCATATTCATGCACACATGCAACCATCAGATTTTTTTTTTCTTGTGGATCTGTTTTGTAGCTCTAAGAATAATACAAGAAAGCTATGTTGTTGAGAAAAGGGCGTACTGGCCATCAGCCCCTCCTCGAAAACAATATCTATTACTAATCCTTGAGCAAATTCAGGTCATCTTCTGCGGGTTTTGCCCAATCAGTCATTAAGACATTAAAAGTGGCAACACCTTCTTTATGATGCTAACTGGGTCATATTTGATTTAAACACCTACACGCATGCTGTCGTAGCTCAAAACCCACTCGTCATGTATAAAAGTAAAAGAATGCAATGGATTTTCTTTTTTTTTTTACGATGAACGGAGAATTTTTACAGCACGGTCGATCGCTGCTGTGTTACAAAATAGTAGCCTGTGGGGGCTGAGGAATGAGTTCCACGTGGAATACAAACACGATAAAATCAAATTAAATAATATATGATTAAAAAGCACACAGAAGTTATAAATATATTTATATATTTATAAGTGGTAGAGAAAAGAAAATGTTTTACTTATTTAAATGCTTCATTACATTAATACACCAAAAAAGTGAAAACATGCCTCTGTTTTTGTCTGCATGTTTATGTGCATGTGTGTGTGAAGCCTGGAAACAAGTTGTAAGGTGTGACCAGGCATTGCTTAAGAAGGCGAGGCCTTATGACATCAGCAGGTGAAACCTGTTTTCCGTTGGTATCAGGAAATGATGCAGGCGCCCTTGAGTGTTTGTGTATGTGGGTACAATGAGAAAACAATCCTTTTATGTCCATGGAAGGTTGTGGCTTAAAACAACAAATCTACTAATTACTTTTAACGATGTTTATGGGTATGTGTGACCTGAAAAATAATAATCATCGTAATAAAATAAATATATGAAATCCTCAAAACTTAATTCAGTACAAACTTTAGTATTTCTGCTTAACAGATGGCTATATGTTGATTTTGACTGGCTGATTGTTCAGACCATATTATATAATGAACTCTGAGTCACTGATTTGTTTGTAGGACAGACAGCCCACGCATGCCTACACTGTGGGAGTAAGTGAGGGGAAAAGGACTAGACTAAAAGAGGCTGAAGATACACAAACACACACATGCATGCAAAGCTAGTGAGTCAGACAGGAATGTGAGCTATGTGGGTTTGAGCAGAGTTCAGTGCACAGCTGTTGGGACCCTTCATGTTGGTACTTGAAAATCTTAAAGAAATTTCTTAGATGTCAAACGTAAAGGGAAAAATGTGCTCCAACGGCCCAAGTTTTGACTGAAAAAGAGTTCCTTCTCACCTTACAAACGCCTAACATTTGCTTCAATGTTACCAACAAAATGTGCAGTTCACAAATAATAAATATAAAATGAAATAAAAAATATAAAAAAAAATTTTTTTTTTTCTTTATTCTGCTGTTCTGCTCTTACAGAAAACAAATTAATAAATAAAACCCCTTAACCGCCCTCAACAGTTAACATTTTGTTTCGCTCCATCAAATTGCCAACCATGTTGCTAAGACAAATGATTAGGAATTATGATCATCATCACAGATGGAGATGGTGTAATGTAAAAAATGTTTTTAAAATACACAGGAACAAAATGGAAATGCTTTCATGATATGAGAATTAGGCAGAACATCAACAACAATGTCAATCACGATCAAAGGTCCCTCCCAAAACTGTGCTGATATGTGAGTGTTATAAAAAGCCTTGGGAGGTTGTTTGTGACCCTGAAGTTTGAGCCCTTGCCTTCTGTCTTTTCCAGTGCACCAGTCAAGTACTTTGCATTCGTGTGTACAAATACCGGCACAAAAGAACACAGTTTTGAAAAATACATAAAATATTTCAAATGAATGAACACTGCCCACTTTTTCCCCATTAAACACAGTTCTTTATTTTCATTAACCTGAAACCAGACTGAAATTGCTTAAGGAATTTTAAAGAGCCCTGGTAGCATTTCAAAATCACTGTTCATTCCAAGAATCTTGGAATTGCAGATATAGCTGACAAAAAAAACAAAAACAAAAAAACTAAACATGTTACTTTTAGCCAGAGTGTTGGTCATTTAGCACAGCATACTGTGTATGTGGCATGCTGAACGTGACATGGAGGATAGTCCTCTAGAACTCTGTTCAATCATCGTGACATCATAAGCTGAGATTTCCACTTTGGCTTTCTTTTTTCACATCACAAAGTGTGGCATCTAAGATTTATGTCTTTAGCCTTTTGAAGTCAATACAGGATGCCAGGAAATTACAGAGAAGTTTCCATGCCCGACAATACATTTGTTTCCCACTACTTTACTGTTCATTTCCCCCTTGTTGTGATGCTTGAGAGCCAGACTGCAGTATTCTATTTTGTCAAACCACACTGACACAGGCTCACATGATGAGGATAGGTACCATCAAAGAACTAACTACAATGACTCATAACCACAATCTCTTGATTTGAGTCTGTGTCACATGAGTCTGTAAAGCTTCTCACTTAGTGTACCACTTACGGTATATGCATATCATGAAATTACTGTATGTTTTGTGCATTTACTGTATGTCCTCTCCTACAGTTGTTTAGAGTCTTTGTTAAAGACCAAATATATCATGATACATACACAGAAAAAAAAAACACACTTGAGTTAAACGTTATTTTGAAACATACAAGTACAGTTGGTATAGTGTTTGGGTTTTACTCTTCACCCTACCTCACATCTATGATGATCAAAACTCGTCACAGAAAAAAAAGGCTTTTAAGGGATGCTAATGTCACCGTATTTTGCTCATGCATCTGTCTTTGTATGAACAAACTGCATTTTTGTCCAGATTGTGGTCATGCATGTTCTTTTTGCATTTGGGACTTTCACATCAAGCTGGCAGAAGGTTTAACAAAGCCTTTGTGTACAGGGGCAGAATCTAAAAAAGTTTATTTAATAATAAACTGAGGTTATTCATGAACTGGCAATATCAGATGGGGCAAGAAGCTAATTTTTTTAAACTATGTTTCACGCCAAGGCCTCTCTTTTTTGAGTACTAAAAATATAGAAGTGTAAGTGAGCACTGTAGATCACCATTAAATCACCACTAAATCCCACACCATATCTTTTTTAGTTTTTAGTGGCAAGGCATGACCTCCACCTGAAAGAGAAGAGTGCTTTCTTTCTTTTTTTTTTGTTGCACTCTGTAAATTTACCCATCTCCATGTTACACACGTCATACAAGCAGTGCAGCATAACTGACTCTCACCTGACAGGGCAAGGTTCGCTGTCTTTGATACACACCCACTGTGCCTGTCAATCACACCATCTGTCTGAAGGCCATAAAAAAAACCCAAAAAAACCCCACACTTACCAAAATCAAAATGTGTCTCAGCAGGAAATCTAATATTCACTGTGTTGTTTGTGCACATCAGTCTATCATTATTCGTTGTTTTAATACTCCCATGTCATCCTTCCCACATGATCACACACAAATGGAAAAGCTGACACAACAGATTTCTTTACGTGGAGCAAGACAGATTAGAGTGATCAAATTTACAGTAACTTTAAGTCATAATGATCCTGTTTAATCTTGTACTAAGTAAGCATGAGGATGCTTTTTTATGATGGAAAAAATCTACTCATGTTGTTCTTACTGTAAGTGATGTTGTAATGGGTCCTACAGTCAAAATGCAGTGTGTCCAAACTTTTGACTAGTACTGTATGTTTACAATCCAAGTACTTGTATCCCATGGTTTGCTCACTTTTTTGACACTGCATTTGGAATGGCCAATCATTTGGTCATCTACCACATAAAATCTGCATTTTTTTCTTTTTTTTTTTGGTTTAGTTTTCATAATCTAGTGATTACAAAAAAGCTGTCAAAAACACCTCACTTTTTCATATAGTGTCTACTGATAAAGGCCATATATTTGATCTCACACTGCTGACTTTCTGATCAGGGGAGAACTGGCTCTACTTCTTGAGCCACAGATGTCTGATGTTCTATCACATTTCCTGTTAAAGACACTTGAGCAGTAAGCTAAAACATTACAAATCACATTGTTGTAATGTTCAGCATCGAGGTTTCACATTTAATTGCAATTAATTCTTTGACAACCAGTGATTAGAAGATTTAATGAGGAAGCAACATACTAGTCACTGCTGACTTAAAATGTTCTACTTCAGCACGGCGCTCACACAACTCTACAACTAAAAGCTATTAGGCCAGTGAGGAGCCAGTGGTTGGAAAAGTCTGTGTAGCTGAGTCACCAAACATCAGACATTAGACATGGAAGACTGCAGTTCATGTCCTATTCCCAACCAGCATAAGCAAACCATGAACACCATTGTTCCTTAACTTTAACCACTTGTGTAAAAATGTGGCACTGATGACAAAAATCATCTAACCTTGACTAAATTAACTAATTTTAATCCAAATCCCAATCTAAGCTAGATTTAATTAACCAAGCATAACTTTGGCATTACATAAAACAGTGAGCTCTAACGGTGACATTTGAGAGGATATACTCATGCTATTACTGTTGTTGCTACTGTACTGGTGGATATTAATAACTGAATAACTGAACATTAGCTTTTTTAAATTGACTATACATCTAGGCACTCCAAGGGTTGCATTATTTCTGAAGTGTCATTTTTACTGTGCATTAATACAAATAATGAAATGTAGACTGCACTGTTTAGAACTTTGTTAACACTGAAATTTTATTCACAAACTGCCAAGTCATGTCAGCAGAGTCGTGTCATACAGCAGTTACTGTAAGCCAATAATTGTGTGTATTTCATTTCCTTCACAACCTTCTAAGTGCTCACCACGTGCCCCTCAGGTTTCACACGTAGCAGACACATGTGGTTCTGCCATACACATGTTAAAGAAAGGATGTGACTGCAAATGGAAAGTGGGTGCTTCCTCCTGCCATTTATTTTTGTGTCTGTTTTTTTCCCTGCTATTTCTGCTCATTAAAAATGCACATAAGTGTGAATACATACAAAGAATAGTTTTGTAATCAAACAGCAGAACTGTTCTGTTGGAAATATTGTTAAAGGTTAACTTCCTCTTGGTTAAATTCATTTTTAGCTGCGGGTCAGGGTCACGCTGTATGTGTTTGTGTGCGTGTGTGTGTGTGTGCATGTGTGTGCATGCATAACTGTGAGTTTGTATATGTTATGAGCAGGAAACTGGAAAACTGGAAGCTAAACTGACAAAATGACAGATGGAAACACTGGATTGCATACTGCTAAATTTTATTTAGACAGCTTTTCTTCTGTTGAGGTCTTGAAGTTCTTGCTTTGTCTACACCATCAAAACGTCCATAAATCCTCATTCCTACTAGAAGTATTAACATTAATTTACATTTAAGTATTAAATATGATCATTTGATCTAAATTAAGGTTCACAATATACTTTTAAGACTTCTGTAATTAAACTTTTTATTAAAAAACACAAACAGCTGTAGACCATGTAGTTTTCACTGTTGCCTCACAGCTGGTTTTGAATCCAATGGCCAGCCTTTCTGTGCAGAGTTTGTATGTTCTTCCTGTGCCTGTATGCTCCATGTACTCCAGTTTCCTCCCTTAGTCCAAAGACACATGTTCAGTTAACTGGTCTTTCTAAATAGGCCAGAGATGTGAATGTGAGTGTGAATGGGTGTCTGTCTCTTTGTGGCATCCTGTCAAAGGTGTATCCCACCTTTTGCCCGTTCACCTCCGTGCAACCCTGAATCGGATAAATGGAAAAAAACAGATGGATGGATACAGTCACATTATTACTTAAAAAAGACATGAATTTAAATCATGACTCCTCCATACACAAAAACATTAGTCATGGAGTTCCACAGGGTTCTGTACCAGGACCCACACTGTTTGCATTGTACATGATTTCCTTAGTCAGTATTGTTAGAAATCCTGCATGCATTCCCATTGGTATGTCGAAGATAATCATCTGTAAAGACACAAAGGTTACCTTGTTGTCTCTAAATTCAGACAAAACTGATGTTACTCTATTAGTTTTTGGCCCCAGAGATCTCAGAAAAATGGTGTTAAACCAGGTTCTTACGCAATATGATTTGCAGAAAGTAACAATAACATTATAAAAATATGTTTATGTATTTAAATTTGTTTCCCATTGTTTGAAATCATGTGTATGTTATCTAGTAAAGGCCACAAACATTGGACATTAACCATAATGCTTTAAAACAAAGCTACTTTTGGCTGCTTTCTTATTCACAGGCTTGAATATTTGGCAAATTTTTACATGCTCCAGGGTGCCCTTCCTGACACAACCCTCGAGACATTTCTCCTCCCAGAACTGAACTGGGAATATTTCACTTGTTAGGCAAATGTGGAAACGACTACACTATTAGTGGTCTATATTATTAACCACTATTAGGCATTATGATGTAAAATTTTAAATAATGTTTGAATTATCAGTATAGAGCTGACACATTTGTGTGTGTTTGGTTGTTTTCCACAGTTTTGGGGAATACCGAATTGCACAGAACTGGAAACTGCTGCTATGCTTATCTCAGAGGGAACTATCAAGCACGTAGCACTTTTGGCTCCGTGCCAATGACTGATAACTATGGGTCTTCAGCTCTACTGCATATGGAAGACGTGATTTCAGTCATGACCTATCAACAAGACACACAAGATTTTCATGAAATAAGAAATAAGTACAGGCACTGACCCACCATTTTTTATATAATAATAAAATGCAGTTTAGATCAAATGTCAGAAGAGATTCAGCTTGCATGTGTGAAAGGATATGACACACTGAACAGGAGAGATCCTGTCACTTGTCTGCATTTTCATACAATGACTGGATGTGCTTGTTAACAATAGAATCTAGGGAAGAGCGTATATGTCAAATATACACATTTTATGTAATATTTATCGTGCAAAGGTAGCAAATATTTACCCATTTTCTTCCACGCTTCCTTTTGAGGGTCACAGGGGGCTGGAGCCTATTCCAGCACTCATAGGGAGGGAGAGGCAGAGCACACCCCGTACAGGTCGCCAGCCTGTCACAGGGCTAATGCACGGAGAGACAAACAACCATTAACACCACAGTCCAGTCATTCACGACTTTGTTGAGTGGTGTGATGAATCTTTTCTGCAGATGAATAGCCAAAAAACTAAGGATATGTTCATTGATTTTTGAAAACTCACTCAGGCACAGGAACTCACTCTTAGAAAGACAGTAGAATGTGTCAAAACATATGAATATCTTGGCACCATTATTGCCAGTAAACTGACTTTGAGGCAAACTGTGAAGCTGTGTATAAAAAAGGGAACCAGCTTCTGCATTGCCTCAGAAAACCGTCATCTTTTAATATTGACAAAACACTGCTGACCCTGTTTTATCGTGCTTTTATTGAATCGGTTTTATCCTTTTGCTTGGTGGCGTGGTTCGGTACTCTGTCTCTTAAAAATAAGAATTACCTGAACCAAATAGTGAAGTGGTCCAGTAAGCTGACGGGAGAGCTGCAGTTAAATCCAGAGTCTCTGTACTCCAGGCAGGTACAGAGGACTTCTAGGTCAATCTTAAAGGACACTTCTCACCCTTTGCGCTGTCAGTTCCAGCTTCTCCCATCAGGACGCAGATATAAAATGCCAAAATGTAAAACCAAGCGTTATAAAAGCAGTTTTGTTTCTGTGGCCGTAAGTTTTAACAAATTTTAAACCCTTGCTGTGTTTTTATGCTCATATTATGTTTTATGTCTCTCATCATGTTTTATTTTTTATTCCATTTGTTCTTATTTGTTCTTATATGTGGTGTTTGTTTTTAACATGCTGTGTCTTAGCTTCTTTAATCATGTCTGTATTTTTATGAGCTGACTCACTACACTGCACAACAAATCTACCTTTTGGGTACAATTAAAGTAACTTGAACTTGAACCTACGGGCAATTTAGAGTCACCAGTTACCCTAACCCCACTAACTGCATGCCTTTGGACTGTGAGAGGAAACTGGAGAACTCAGAAAAAACCCACACAGGCACAGGGAGAACATGCAAACTCCACACAAAAAGGCCCCAGCCATGATGGGTTGGAGCCTAGGACCTTCTTCCACCACACCACCATGCTGCCAAAATATGTACTTTTCAAAATCGTTATTATTGTCCTGCCTCTTTCTTTTTTCCTTGTTTAATAGATATTTAATAATCATTGTATATAAAATAATGATTATCGTAAGACTGTGATGCTTGTCTCTTGTGATTAACTGATGTGTTTTCTGCTATGGATTGAGCTCTACTCATATGGTCACACTTTCCTTTTATGTCTGCATGCTTCTGTGGGCATGAGATTATAGGTAATTATGTTTCATCATGTTATCGTGTCATCTGTTTCCTCTTATAAGTCTGCATACGTTAGTCCACATATCATTTATTTAGTCATTTGTTCACAATATGTCAAATCATAGTAATTTTTTTGGTAAAATCTGAAAGTGTTTTGCGTGTTCCTGTTTATGTCAGAAGTTTTATGTGTTTACTGCCTTTTTTTTGCAACTTTGAGTATGTTTTTTATTACCCCACTTGAGAATGTGCAGTAAATTTTGGCTGATGTCAGTGCCTCTGCTGCTCCAGTTTAGTTCTGTGTGGGTGAAGTTTGTATATTGTTTTATTCCATCCATGGTAAATCGGTTTATGGTCCTTGATGTCAGACAGATGTCTGACAACACCTGAGTCACCTCATTATTTACTCTAGAGCCTACCTAGATGGTTATCTTCAATGAAATAAAGAAGTAGTAGTTTGAGAATGCGTAGTATGTTTTGTTTTTAGGTGTTTTTTCATCAGGACTGTTCAGTTAACAAGTAGGGAGATTAAAAAACAAAAAATCCATCCATCCATCCATCCATCCATCCATCCTTTTTCCACCTAAATGGATCGATAGATTCTGGGCTCTGTTGATTATTTACTAGGGTTGCGTTAATGCTTAAACATAGTAGATACAATGGGTTCATGTTCTTCCTCCTGACTTTGAAGCCAAAGTGTAATTGGTTAGATAAAAGTGCTTAGCCACAGAATCCAAAGTACACATGCAATAATCAAGATTTCAAATCAGGTTATAAGAGTTTGTCAGAGAAAGCATATGCTTGAACATTTAACTGTTTGTGAGTGTCATTCTTAAGCACTCCTCTGCAAGGTTAGCGATTTGACTACTGGAGTGTCTTGCTGATGACTGGAAGACAAAAGTCTTCTTGTATTATGACATATCATATTGAAAGCATATAGTCATATGTGCAGTGAGAATTTTAACAGGCCTATTGTGACTCTGCTGTTTCACTCTGAATACTCTGCCTCATATTCACAGCCATCTGTTGACTGCACACGTTTCAGTACACGTGTAATGACTGGCTCAAGGAGCGTCACTGAACAGTGAATCATTCTATGCAAATGTAGTCCTTGAAACATTCGTTGTTTTTAACTGTTAACTGACATTTTTCTTTTTTTCGTAGTTTTGATTTATGTACAGTATTTTTAATTGTAGTAAAAAGCTCTGTGATTATTTCTTTGTCATATAAATGCAGGACCATAATAAAAAATGCAATTATAAAGTATGTTAC
>VUQM01049139.1:0-10984 GCA_015108615.1 Australoheros scitulus | reverse complement strand
ATTAGGCTTGGGGGGGGGGGGGGGGGGTGCCTGGCTCAAAATGGGCTTATGTTGGGAGGGGGGATTAGGTATTTATTTTGTCTTTGTTACGTATTGTTCTCTGAAAATGAGATTATTCAGATAAAATACATTTTCAACATTTAAGCATGACTATATTAAACCCGGTGGGGAAATAAGGGTTAATTTTCATTGGTGGAAGGTCAAAACCTCTTTAATCAGGGTCAAGTTTTCATATGGGAGGAAAAACCTGCCATTATTCTGATATATTTCAATTTGAATTTTTACCTGTGCTATCTTACAGCGTTCACAGCGCCAAATGGGTATCACGGTTTGGAGGAGAAGGAACCGCGATACGATATTGCGCAGGTTTGTATCAGGATTTCACTTGGTTTCAGGTGTGTTATACCCCTGTATAATATATTATATACATTTCTAACGGCTATAATAATCTACTACTAGCGGGGTGGAAGTTGTACCAGAAGCTGAGAATAATTCATTAAAAAGAAGTTAATAAATGTATACAATTTTTGCTACCAGTCAGCGGGGTGAGCTGCTAGCTTTAGACCCGGGCAGACGTATCAATCATCGCATAGCTCCGAGCAGGAAGAACGGGGACTGAACTAAATACCAACACACTGATACAGCCACAGAAATTGTGGCTATCGCTTCACTGTACATTAGATACACGTTGGCCTTACCAGTTTCACCCACGGTCCGCTTATTTCCACCTCAATTTGCCGAGAGGTCTTACCTGATAAATGGCGTTCCAGCTGCCGTTTTCATCGATTTCACGAAATTCGGCTTCCATCGCTGACAGTCCCGCTGCCTCTATTTCTCTCTCTCTGTCTCTTATTGTCTTCCCCCGATGTGAACAACCAGTTCTCCCCGGAGATTAAACAAATTACATTCAGTTTCCCGCAGTAGCTGCCAACTGTTCCGCTGCTGTTCTGTAATTCTCAGTGCGGCTGCCTAGATTATCGTCTCGGCCTGCTCTTAGCGGAAACACGCCGCTAGCTCCTCCTCCTACTGTAGCTGCCGTCCTTGGGTGGCTAAAAAAAAGAGCAGAATATGCTTTTTAAGAGATAAAATTCCTCCTGTGTTTCTCTGTGCGTCAGTTTGGGTTTATAAGCCACTGTCAAATCCGGATTTGTCACTTTGTTTGCCTGAAACGGCTATTTTACTATTCCTACAGGGGCAGTTGAGACCAACCAGCGAACATGCGCGGAAGGCATCTTGTTTCTCCTCGGGAACGCGCACGTACACTCACGTAATGGTCTGTTTACGTCCAATCTGTGAAGTGGCTTCTCTGCTGTTGCTGCTACTGCTGCTGTGACCTGCTGCAGCTTAGTCAACGAGAAATTATAGCTGGATAAAGAAAGAAGTTCATATGATGCTGTTCCAATATATGTGTCCCTTCGGTGGCCGTGCATAGAGTGACCCGGCAGAGGTCGTCATGGAGTAGCTGTAGCTGAGCGGCTTTGTTTAGGTAGTGCGACTGGGAGCAAAGAACTGGGACAGGGGGGACTTTGGTGCTACTAACGTTAGCTAGCAGAGCAACTTAGCTAGACGTTTTTACTGCTGCGACAGGTATTAGTACAAGTTTTTCTGTGTGTGTCGCTTAATGTGTTGTCTTCCTCTGGCCGTCAGCTCACTTTATATTGCTGTGTTTTCGTAGTTGTTGTTTAGCGTTGGCGTTAGCCGTCAGTTGTCGTTGACTGCTGCTAGCTAATGTGTAGCTATAGTTATTGCCTCCCAGTGGTGGAAAAAGTATTCAGATCTTTTAACGGTAAGTTGTATTTGCAAGACTATAGTGGGAAAATACTCCAAAAGTAAAAGTCTTAAAAGGAAAAAACAATCACATTATTGTTATTACGTTATTATTATTATATATGCTGCAATTATCAAATAATAACAATTTAAACCTTTCTACAAGAAGTACAGTGCTGTGACAAAGTATTTACCTCGTTTCTGATTTATTTTTTGATGTTTTAGATCATCAACCAAATGTTAATATTAGACAACGATAACCCAAGTAAATACAAAATGCAGTTTTAAATGTTGATTTCATTTTTTAAGGGGGAAAGAGCTAGCCAAACATACCTAGCCGTGTTTGAAAAAGTAATTGCCCCCTAAACCTAATAACTGGTTGTGCCACCCTTGGCAGCAATAACTGCAATAAGAGCTTTGTGATAACTGGTAATGAGTCTTTCACATCGCTGTGGATGAATTTTGGTCAGTCTTCTTTGCAGAAGTGTTTTAATTCAGCCACACTGGAGGGTTTTCAAGCATGAGCGGCCTATTTAACTCCATGCCAAAGCATCTCAATCAGATGCTGCTTGTTGTGCTATATATGGGGTATTTTATTGTCTTCGACACTGGTATCATGTAAATGTAATACATATAAAGCATAATATATTTCATGGCAATTTTCATTAGCAGTATTTTTTTAAGTAAAATAGTGTAAAATGGTGACAAATAACTTTTATTTTCCCACAGACTGATGTGACAGTATCAGTTGTCTTCTTTCAAAAGGCCAGCAGTTCAACTCCAAACATTTAATGATCAAACTAGTTTAATTCTCTCTCAACTAATTACTGCACCCCTGATAGGCACACATTGTCTTTGACTATCTGTATGACTTGTTTGTAAAGTATGTAAAAATTTAGACCTTGTGGAGATTTTTTATGCTCATTTTCTTCCCAAACATAGTCTCTTTTTTTTTTTTTTCCAGATTCGTTTAGCAGTTTGAGATCTTTAAGGGATTCTCAAAGCAGCATGGCTCCCAAAGACATCATGACCAATTCCCATGCCAAATCCATCCTCAATGCAATGAACTCACTTCGCAAGAGCAACACACTCTGCGACATCACTCTGAGGGTGGAGAGCACTGATTTTCCAGCTCACCGAATTGTCTTGGCTGCCTGCAGTGACTATTTTTGTGCCATGTTCACCAGCGAGGTAATAATGTTTAAAAAATAGATGCCCCAGTTACACTTCTGATGTTTTTTCTTTGTTGGCCTTTTGGGAGTCTTAAGGTGATTTGACTAAAAATGCAGGTTAATGCTCACAAGTAATCCTTCAAATAAATGTTTTGTTGTGGCTCTGTAGCTGGCAGAAAAGGGGAAATCTTTTGTCGACATTCAGGGGCTCACTGCAGCCACTATGGAGATCTTGTTGGACTTTGTCTACACAGAGACTGTACTTGTAACGGTGGAGAACGTACAAGAGCTGCTCCCTGCAGCGTGTCTGCTGCAGCTCAAAGGTAAGTTTAGGGCTGCCTGCTGGATCTTGATTTGAAAAGTTTACAGTAATTGTCTCTGTTTTTCAAATTGTGTTTAGGTGCTTTTGTGTTTGTTTTGTAAGGGGTCTTTAATGTTTGTTTAACATGTTATATAATTATATCTATCTGCGAGGGACTACAGATAAGAAGTAGCGTGTATGGGTAAATTTTGCATATTTACGTGATGGATCCAAGCGCTCATGTTAATTTAAGTGCACAGTTAGATTTAAAGAAAATAATCATTTAAGTGTTTGCTTAAGCCATCTTTTTCGTGACTGTAACCTCAGTTTTAGAAATGTCTCATTCAATTTCCTCAAAGATGGCCATTAATGGGTATTAAAAAGTTTTAATTTTTTTAGTACATAAATGGACCAATATGCTTTTGGTCCATTTATGTACTGTTGGTGGAATTATTAGATTAAACTCACTGTCATTGTGCACACAAGGCACACAATGAAATGATGGTTCCAGATCACTCATCCAGAGACGAGCATCTGCGGTCATGCAGCCAGAGACCAGCGCTACCGTTAGGCAATGTGGTTTAAGTGTCTTGCCCAATGACACAACGCAGGGACAGGGGCTCGAACCTGCAACCTTCCGGCTGTAAGGCGAGCGCCTACCCACTGCGCCACTGCGCCACTGCCACATATTATTAGAGTTATTGGACCCATAGAAATAAAGTAAGTTCTGCAACCATTAGTAATTAAGAAACGTATCCAGTCCCAGATTTTTACTAATAATTTTTAATTCCTCAATCCAGCCATCCTACCATATACAGGCTTAATTTAAATCTAGGGATGAAATGTCAGTGCAATCAATCAGTCATCCAGTGTTACATTTGGTATTCATACCTTGAATGGAGAATGTGATTGGCTGCAAGACTGTGGCCACTTCATTTTCCAACCATCCATCCATTTTCAGCTGTTTATCTGGGTCCGGGATATGGGAGCAGCAGTCTAAGCAGGGACACCCAGATCTCTCTCTCTTCCTGGCCACCTTCAGCTCTTCTGGAGAGACATCATAAAACAAAAAAGATGCCAGAACAAAAATAACTATAATTTGGCTCCTCTTAAATCAAACTTTGCAAATAAAAATAATTTCGTAGACAGTGTGCGGGACTTACTATTTAATTAATCATGTCGTTATTATAGACTGCTGGGAATTACAGAAAAATGTGATATGATAATGATTTTTAGGCTTAATCATCAATTTTTAATTCTGCTTTCTAATTTGGTTGGTGTGATAGTAAAATGTATTAAATTCTTGTGTCTGTGTGCAGCGATTAAATTGCCTTTTCTATTTCCAGATTAAGAGAGAATTAAATCTTGTTTTATCAAAAGAGTTCAGGGAATGAGTGGTGCATATGTGTACCAATCTATCTTTGTCTTCCTTAGGAGTGAAAAGAGCGTGTTGTGATTTTTTGGAGAGCCAGCTCGATCCCTCCAACTGTCTGGGTATTCGAGACTTTGCCGAGACTCATAACTGCCTTGACCTGATGCAGGCTGCCGATCTCTTTTCCCAGAAGCATTTCTCTGAAGTGGTTCAGCATGAGGAGTTCATGCTGCTGAGCCAGACAGAAGTGGAAAAGCTTATAAAATGTGATGAAATTCAGGTAGGAAAACTGCATGTGGTTAGGCTTGCTCCTTTTCAGAGATCTTTTTAAGTCTGCTGTGACTGCTGCTGAATATTATGGATGAAATAAGATTTTTATTTTTCAGTTTAAGCACCTGAAAGCTGGCTGTTATGATTATTTTGTGTTACAGTTTTGTATTATTTCATTTGTTTTTGTTTCTATTTTCAGTACAGTTAAGTTTCAGTCAGTTTCCAGAGTGGGTTTATTAGTTTCAGTTTAGTTTCTGTAGTTTGAAAATATTTATTTTTAGCTTACTCTGTTAGTATGAGTTTCAGTGTTAGTTGTAGACTTTTTAAATAATTTTTATATGGAGGATATTTGTCGGGGGAAGATTTAGTAAATTACAGACAGGTATTACAGTACAAACACAGCACTTTGTGACAACTGTTGCCTCCCAGTCACATCGACAATGTAAGTCAAGAAATGCAAAAAAGCCTCATCGGGCAGCTTGTCTTGACAAATCTTACCCAGCTGACAAAAGACATTTTATTTTTCTTTTGTTCTTACTTTTGAAAGTTCACAAAGTTTTATGTCAGTTAACTGAAATGTTTTATCACAGCTACTTTTAGTTTTTAGTTAGGTTTTTGTCAAGCATAATAACCTTAGTTTTTACTTACTTAAATAGTTATATTTTAGTCTGAGATCCTTGAAAAATCTGTTGATTTAATGCAAATTGAGCTTGACTTTCACAGCTTCCATAATGTCTATCAACAACCTAAGCGCCAAAAATGAAAAGCAAGTATAAACCTGCTATAGAATTGGTCTGTGACCACCCCTCCAACCACCCAAGTTCCACTCAGTTGTGTGGATTGTCCTGACGATGAAATTGTAGAGAAGTGAATCTGATTTAAGTTTGCCTTTGTACTCAGGAAATTCCTGTTCCCCAACCACATGCCCCGCTTTGTGAAAACAGTTATTATCACTTGATGATTTATAGATCATGAGTTCTGTCAAATTGTTCTTCCCGTCATATTTGTTGTTTTTAAAACAAAACCAGACTATACATGCTACACCAGTCACGCATAATTTGCCTTCAGTTAAAGTTTTCTGTCATCTCTGAGGATTTGAGGCTCAGGAGTTTACCTTAGCAGACTGCACTGTTTTACCTTTGTACATTTTGTCTTTGCAGGTTGCAGAAATCTCTTAAATTATTTCCCCTAGTGGTACTACAAGTAATTATATATATATATATATATATTTTTTAAATGACTTGGATTGTAATTACTGTATATGTTGTCGGTATGCAGGTGGACTCAGAGGAGCCTGTATTCGAAGCCGTGTTAAATTGGGTCAAACACAACCGCAAAGAGCGGGAGCCTTACCTGCCAGACATGCTCGAGTTTGTCCGGATGCCGCTGCTGACCCCGCGCTACATTACAGATGTCATTGATACTGAGGTGAGCCAGGTGACGCTCGGTGGGTTGTTGTGTATTCACATGCCAAGCTTCCAGTGAAAGATTTTCTGTCAAGTTTTATCACACTGTAATTAAGCAAGTTTTTACCTGTCTTAGCCTCTTATTCGGTGTAGCCTGCCATGTCGAGACCTTGTTGACGAAGCCAAGAAATTCCACTTAAGACCCGAGCTGAGGAGTGAGATGCAGGGCCCACGCACACAAGCCAGATTAGGTAGGAATCCTGTTTTCAACTGCAATTTAGCAAATCATGTCTCTTAGACAACAGCTTTGTAATCCACTGTTTTCTTCCAAGGTGCCAAAGAAGTCTTGCTGGTTATCGGTGGATTTGGCAGCCAGCAGTCACCGATAGACGTAGTTGAAAAATATGATCCCAAAACTCAAGAGTGGAGCTTTCTGCCTGTAAGTATTAAATATCTGGCTGTTACAGATGGGCATATCTTAAAACAGGGGCGTCAAACATGGAGCCCACTGGATCGCTGTGCAACGTGTGAAAATTGTAGCAAACTCATTAATGAATCCTATTTTTCAATGACATGTAAGGCTTTTCCTGAAGATGCCAATAGTACACAGAAATTGGGTAGGAAATTAGAAGTATTTGTAGATGTTAAGTTGTTTGAATCATAAAGAAAAACTACATCTGAAGGCTTTGTGCCTTCCTGTTTTGATCTGTAAGTTGAAATCTCAGATTGTTTATCACCTGCTTTATAAATAATTCAGTAAATGATTAAAAAAAAAAACAACCTGTCTGGCAAATTTGTAAGGGAGAGTGGTATGGGTTGTCTTTTTAAGGCTTCTGGTTTCAGTTTTCTCAAAATCATGGCTATGCCCAAAGTCCTTCTAGAATCAAGCTTGACACCTTGATCTGAATTGACTTTAATGTTAGTGGTAACCAGGACATAAGAAAATGCATGTATGGAATGGCCAGTCAAAAACAGTCAAAAAAATTGCAGTCTTTGCCCCAAAAGATTTGAAAGGGCTTTTTCCTCTCAAAATAAATTTACTACCATCATCCTTGCTTTAAAAAAAAAAAATCCCATAGATTTTATAATTCAGATGTCTCTGCTATGGCTTAGGGTCATATCTGTAGAATTTACTTCTTTTTAATTAGTATGCAATGCCCACTGTAGGTTAACCAGGCCTGTGAGTTTCAAATGTGTCAGCATTCGCAGGCTTCCTGCATCAGCACAAGTGAAATGATCGTAATAACCTTATGTTGACTGTGAAGCACAACTTCTCAGCTTTCAGAAACCATTTGGATTTTTCCGACGGGACAAATTGTCGCAGTAATGCACAGTAATGCAAACTGCACAAACATGTCGGCAGCAGTACACTGGGAGTTAAAGAGCATGTCAGCCATGACAGCTGGCTATTAAATGGTTAAATTGGACTCTGTGTGGCCCATGAACAAAAATGAGTTTGACACCTGTGTCTTAAACAGAATATTGCACGGAAAAGGCGTTACGTGGCCACAGTGTCTCTGCACGATCGAGTTTATGTGATTGGAGGCTATGACGGCCGGTCGCGGCTCAGCTCCGTGGAATGCCTGGACTACACAGCAGATGAGGACGGTGTTTGGTACACTGTCGCCACCATGAATGTTCGACGAGGCCTTGCTGGAGCTACAACACTTGGAGGTCGGAGAGATTCTGTGCTCAGTGATCTGAATTTCCCTTCTTTGAAATCCCCTGTGATTTTTTTTTTTTCTATGTCCTCGGAAAGTACACCGTAACAAGATGGCTGTGGTATCATTTGGCTCTTGACAGATATGATCTATGTTGCCGGTGGCTTCGATGGCAGCCGGCGTCATACCAGCATGGAACGATATGATCCAAACATCGACCAGTGGAGCATGCTGGGAGATATGCAGACGGCTAGAGAAGGAGCTGGTCTGGTGGTTGCCAGTGGGCTTATATACTGTCTAGGTATGCAGAAAAAAATACAGACACTAACTGCAAATTAATTTTCTTGCTATCAACAATTTGAGTATCACATGGGCCAAAATATGAGTCTGAAAATAAGCATAGACTGTATATAAAAGATGGACATAGATCTGAGCTGTTACCCATTAGTTAGCGAAGTTATATTCTGAGTGTTTTGAAACCATGATGAGTAAGGGCACCCCATGTTCATACTTCCCCATAAGGAAAGTGTTCTCCAGTAGTAAGTAGTCAGTATGTGAAAATCCACAAAGAAATTCTTTTGGTCTGTGTTCTTTGACACAGAGGATAAATTCCTCGTTTAATTCATTCAGTTCTGATTTATAGTTTTTTCAGTGATAGGAATATGTAGCCAGGTAGAACAGAATGCTGTAATTAGGTCTTATTTTGCACTGAAACTACTTTTGACTGCTTCCTTATTCACAAGGGGTCACTCCGCATGTTTGATTTAGCAGATTTTTACACTGGGTGCCCTTCGTGCTGTAACCCCAAAGGGATTTGTGTCTCCTCCCGGCACTGAACCGGGGATCTTTCACTTGTTAGGTGAATGTGTAAACTGCTACACTTGAGCCAGCTGGATTTTCTTTTCACTACTATATCATAATATGATATGGACGGGGGATTAATTAAATTGCATTGCATTGTACATTGTAAAGCTTGTAAGGCTGATGTGCCCTGAATGTAATACATTAACCTGTGCTGGCTTCTTCTTAAAGCTACTTCCTTAGTAACATAAGGGTCACCACATGGCAGATTTTTCATGACAGATGCGCTTCCTGACACAACCCTCCCAGAGATTTATGTTAGGCAAACTTAACCCCTTAACTTTATTGATCTTTTTGACTCTAGTGAGAACTATAATCTAAAAAATGAACTTCTTTTGTGTTTATAAATGCCTTGAAACTACATAAAATCACCAGGAAAGTGTTTACTGAAGTCACAAATCACATAAACTCCAGACGCTTAAGTTTGCTGACAGAGACGTCACTCCCTAATGGTGATTTGAGAGAATAAAAGTTTAAGACACTTCGGCATTGGCTTAACTTTTCAGATCCTGAGAGTACGAACATTTTCTGCATAGTGCGTGATTATAAGACAAATACAGGTCAGGTCACATTCAGTCAGCTGAACAACCTCTTTCCCTTGGACAATTTTAAGAATCGGTTTAGACTCATTCAAGTTTGAACCATAAACTCGATATAAAAGATGGATTGTAGCTTCCAGGTCTGAAAGTGAAGCTTATGCCTGGTTCCCTGATTGCGAAAAGAGGGTTCAGTTGTACAGAAGTGTATGGGACAGTGGCCCTCAGCTTTGCTGCTCTGTGACTTCAGTAAACACTTTCCTGATCAGTTTATGGCCTCAATCACTATTTTTGCATGATAACAGCATGATATTTGTTAGAATGGCAAAGCAGAATATGGTTTTGAGTGGGCCTGTCAAGTTGCTACAGAATGCTATGAAGTACTTGAGTCTTCATAGTCAAGATTTCACAAGCCAACAGGTGACGTTAAAGTGGCTTTTTACATACAATCTTTGGTTAGAACTCGAAAATGTTTGATATTGTTGGTGGAACAACAGTATAAACAAATTCATCATGATTATTTTTCCGGCCATGCTTTCCCTCACACTTCCTCATAGGTGGATATGATGGACTGAACATCTTGAATTCAGTGGAGCGGTATGACCCACACACAGGCCACTGGACTAGTGTCACACCCATGGCCACCAAGCGGTCAGGTATGTAAGAAAAAGATGGAATAAAATATTAGGGATGCACTGATCCAGCTTTTTTTTTGGGTCTGCTGATATCCAGTACCAGTCCACTACTGGTGTTAAAATTATTAAATATCAAATAAATAATCCAAAAATCTAAATGAATTGGTATTTATTTGAAAAAGTAAAACATAACGAGGGACCAGGTGGCTCAGTGGTGGAGGATGGTGACCACATGTAAATGCCGCGTTGCAGTGTGGGCGGCGCGGGTTCAAGTCGCCAGTTTGCCCGCGTGTCTTCCCCTACATATTTCCCCCAGTCTCTGTAGACTGTCGATTTAAAAAAAACAAAACAAAAAAAACTGCAATGATTCAGAGTTCGAGCATATAAAGAAAAGCTGTTGGCGTAGGACGCATGCAGCACCTCCAGACCGCTGACCTTCTGCTGTTTTCTCAATTCTGTGTTAGCACTGCTCACATTGCTGCTGCATGGCATAGTAAACACCGAACATATAAAGGAATTAAAAGGATCAGCCATTGTCATAGAGACTCTGATAGTCCGGCTTTTTGAGTAATGATGGGATGGCTATCTGGTCCAAATATCGGATTGGTGCATCCCTATAAAATATTCCTGCAGGCTGTGTAGTGACACCTTCCTGCTGTTTCCAGGGGCTGGTGTGGCTTTGCTCAATGACCACATTTACGTTGTGGGAGGGTTTGATGGTGTTTCACATCTTGACTCTGTTGAAGTCTACAACATCAGAACAGACTACTGGACGACTGTAGCCAGTATGACGACTCCTCGATGTTACGTAGGAGCCACCGTTCTCCGAGGGCGCCTCTACGCCATTGCCGGGTAAGGAAGAGTACCACCTTTTCTCTGTCAGCAGTTTTAAAGCGGTTTACCTAATGCAGCACTCACATGTGATATGAATGTTGGCTGGCTTTTGGGTTATTGTGTCTTCTTTCCATCCGGGCTATGAAGTTAAACCAGTTTCAAAACACGA
>VUQM01049138.1:2869-13906 GCA_015108615.1 Australoheros scitulus | reverse complement strand
GGGGGAGGGCTCTCCTCCTTTTTGGTGTGTCATTGATCAGGCCCAGAAACACTTTCATTATTCACGACTCTATCTGCAATTCATAAAACAACCCTTGGTACACTCGACTCACACAAAATCCAGGAAATCCTCTATGCCTCCACCTCATTTCCATCCAGCGGATGGGAAAATGACATCCTTATGGAAATGGGTCAAAAATATCATTTAGATGGGTAAATATAGGGGCCTCATCTGTAAGAGTGATGGGAAGAAATTGAATTTTCACTTTAGGGCAAATGGGATATGAATATCTAAACGGTCAGGATGGGTGGTTCTCTTTGGCGGAGCCCAAACTGAGCGGGATGGAGAAACTCATTTAAGCCTCTTCTGACTGGGAGCAAGGTCATTTTTAAAGGGTAAACGAGACTGTCAAAAGGACCAGTAGGAGAGGAATCATAATAAGTGGCCTGTGGTGCTGTGTGCATTTCTGCGCACACGTAAAACCAGGACAGAATATTCATCACAGTTCCACAAAAAACTGGTGCTACATCTGACACTGCAATCATTTTGCATCCTTGCAGACATCGACTTTGCCACCAGAAAGATAGCAGCCCACCTGCATCAGACGAAAGTGATAGTCCAGAACGGGGACAAGTTTGAAACTAAGACCCTCAGCACCTTCAGAAACTACGAGGTCAACTACACTGTGGGTGAGGAGTTTGAGGAGTACACAAAGGGCCTGGACAATCGAACGGTCAAGGTAGGACTGAAAGGTTGTTTACTGTCAGAACTCTGAATGACATCACTTGGAATAGCTGTGAGGAACCAGTGATGCATGAACCCCTGTTTCTATGTCTTTGCGGTGATGTAACAGACACTGGTTACCTGGGATGGGGATAAGCTGGTCTGTGTTCAGAAGGGGGAGAAAGAAAATCGTGGCTGGAAACACTGGATCGAGGGAGACATGCTACACCTGGTAAGAAAAGGAGTTTCACACTGGGAAAATTGTTTACAAGAGAATAAGGAGTTCTTGTGTGTTTTTAACCTCTTAAGCCCACCACATTATGCAAAATCAACACCTAAAAGCAGCTTAACTTGTTTAATCTGTGGGCAATAACAATAAAAAGATAATGAAACACTATCTAAAAACACATGCAGGCTCAGCCTGATTGTGTAACCTAGACACACATTTGTTGCATCACGTTGGACTTTAAGTCTGAAGGTCTGTACCTTCTCTTCTAGGAAATCCACGTTCTCGACAAAGTCTGCCACCAAGTATTTAAGAAGGCGCAATAACACTGGAATGAACTTCATCTGCACAAAACCGTCTGCTTTGTGTTTTTTTAATGTAATTATGGAGAGCTGCAATAAACTGGCATCATACACCTGTTCTAGTTTGCTGTCTTTTTGATATATTTATATATAATGTGTGTATCTTTAATAACATATACAGAAAGTAAGGTCTTCTTTAAAAAAAAATCCAGTAACATCCCAGTAAATATCCATTCCCTTTCCACCTTTGTGCTTTAAACACACACAAGCTTTTGAACACATGAAGTGTTGAAGGTAAGGTATATATTGTATGCATTCATGTAACTTTTGACATTCAGTTTTATACTGAAAGGCTTCTCTAATATGTAAATACCTGATGTCTAAAATTATCTAAATAGAAGAAGACTGATGATACACACAAGACTAAATAAAGGAATGTGGTTGTAAATAAGGTTCAAATCAAACCCTATATCTCTGTCAGACAAAAGACCAAAATTATCATTTGCTCTGGAAAATGATTGAGTCCCATATGTTGAAGGGGGTTTTTTTTTTAGGTTTGTTAAACTAGCAGCGTAGCAAAGACTGTATGAGCTCACAGGCACATCGTGTTCTGCTGGATCTCAACAAGCGCTGAAGGAACTACGTCGCCGGAAAAAAACAGCGGCCGACAGATACGAGCCGGAAGAGAGCGGCTTTGTCTTCACAATAAAAGCGTATGATGAGTATAATGAAATAATAAAACCATAAAGAACGTGTTTTAAATCTTGCCCACCCCCAAACAACTGCAAGGACGACTATTAATATTTTGAGATATCAGTGTAATAAAACCTGCATACTGTAAAATAAGATGCAATATAAATATATTATATGCCCCACTGTAACTTGTTGAAATAGCCATATTTATGTTTAATATTACATTATCTGTATTTAATAGCCCAAAAAAATAGTTATTGTGCTGTTCTGTAGATCAACTAACCTATTATCAAAAATTATTCTTGGATATGTATTTAAATAAACTGAGCTACTGCTAGCTTAGCTATCTTGTAAGTGTAAACATAGCAAAGATTCTGTTTAGATTAAATGTGACTCACTTACTTGCACACACGTTTTAAAAACTCAACTCTGCTCTATGATGGTGATAACTGCAAGGTGGACTTTTATATTCAAGCTTTTTATTCTATATTTGGTTTCACACCTTTGCTGAGTTCTAACATTTTCTCGGATTATTTTGGAAAATCTCTACCGGAGGTAGTTTTTGCAGCTCCCAGAACTTGATTAGAAAAACTTTCTACGCTGAGCTCAGCGGGCAGCAGGGAGGCAGGTACTTCCAGTGGACAGCACCGCAGAGACACTCATGTGGAGACATGGTAGGTGGAACTAAAAAACAACTATTTAAAAATTTATATATGTATATAAAAATATTAAAATGTATATATGTAACTATATTAAAGTTATACAGACAGACAGACAGATAGATAGATAGATAGATATCATAGCACCTGTTAGTGGGTGGGATATATTAGGGCGCAAGTGAACATTTTGTCCTCAAAGTTGATGTGTTACAAGCAGGGGTGTCCTGGGCCTGCAGTGATCACTATCTATCAAAAGTGGTCTAAGGAAGGAACAGTGGGGAACCAGCAATCAAACATCTGTGGGATGTGCTGGACAAACAAGAGCTGTTTTGGCAGCACATGGGTGACCAGCAGAATAATAAGCAAGTTGTCGTAATGTTATACCTGAACGGTGTATACTGGCTGTTTTTTTGGTCATTTGTCAGTGACGCTCTTTGAATAACTTTCATCTAAATTCTCAAAATAAGACTACAACCAACAATGAAAAGGCTGAAAAAACACATTTTGGTTATGGGATATTTTGAACATACGTTTATAGTGTTAAAGAAGCAAAGAAATGGAAGATTTTTCAGTGACATGACAAAACTTGAAAGGACTCAGTTGTTATGGAGCAGGCATGCGTATAAAATGTGGTATGGGAAGTATCAACAGAAACACCCCCACCCTCAAGGTAGCCAAAAGCAAAAATCAAACAGCAGCTGAAATAAGCTGATTACCCACCAGACTGGATACTTAATGCTTTTTAACATTTGTTTGTGGTGTCATTATCTCTCCCTCCCATTTCACTCTTATTCCACAGCCTCTGAGACTGGACATCAAGCGGAGGCTGACAGCTCGGTCAGACCGGGTGAAGAGTGTGGACCTGCATCCCACTGAGCCGTGGATGGTGGTCAGCCTCTACAGCGGCACTGTGGTGGTCTGGAACCATGAAACACAGGTCACTATCCATCTCTGCATTAAGTTGTTTGATCTCCCGTTGAGTCATTACATGAAATAAGTCTTTTCACCTTCCTTCATGCATGCTTTTTGATGCTTTTAATGGTAATGCAGTCTGACAGCATTTTTTATTTATTTTTTTGGTTTGAATTCTGTGTGTAGACGATGGTGAAAACATTTGACCTGTGTGATCTGCCTGTAAGAGTGGCCAAGTTTGTAGCCAGGAAACACTGGGTCATTGCTGGAGCTGTGAGTATTTCATGTGCTCTTTCATATTAATGCTGCTACTGTATTTACTAGTTCTTGTGCCCTTCACAATTGCACATTGTTTTGTGCATTAACAATACAAATGTGACAGTTTTAAGGTTAAAAATGAGTTTGTTGTGTCTAAAGTTGGATTTGATAGATGACCCAGAGGTAACCCACTGTGTTTTTCACTACACTGTGAGAAGTCTCTCTTCAGCTGCAGCGATCCTTGCTATTGTGTGTTTGTGTTCATTCAAATCTCTCTGACTGTGTGCAGGACGACATGCAGGTCCGGGTGTTTAACTACAACACTCTGGAGAGAGTTTACATGTTCGAGGCTCACTCTGACTACATCCGCTGCATCGCTGTCCACCCCACGCAGTCCTACATCCTCACCAGCAGTGGTAGGAAAAACACACATAGGAAACAACCACATATACTCACACAAACACAAATGTTCTTAGATAAAACGCTGCCGCGTGCATGCAGCCTTTTAAACTGTGCGAGCTGTATGCTCTTCTCTTCTCTTCAACTCTCACAGCAGTTGGATGCCCTTCTTGAGTCTGGTTGTGGTTTTTTGTGTGATGTGGCGCTACTGAGTGTAAATCAAACTGAAGGGAATTACGCTTCTTGTGTTCTGTGTTTTCAGATGACATGTTGATCAAGCTGTGGGACTGGGACAGAAAGTGGTTGTGCAGTCAGGTGTTTGAGGGACACACTCACTATGTCATGCAGATTGTCATCAACCCCAGAGACAACAACCAGTTTGCAAGTGCCTCTCTGGACAGAACTATTAAGGTATACACATGTACACAAACACATCTAGAAAACACAGAAAAGTAATTGCAGGCAGGCAAGGAAGAGTGCTTCAGGGCACCAAGAAATGAAAGTGTTTTTCAGTTTAAATTAAGTTAAAAGAGACAAAAAGGAGGAACAAACAGGTACATTTTCTCTGCAGCAGGAAGAAACAGGGATTGGTGGTCTTAATTTTGAGAAACACCGCCACTAACAACACAATTTAAGTGAGACAGGGTCTGTAATTTGCTCACATTATTCAGTTGTTCAGTGATTAAACAACTCAGTTGCACCGTAGGTGTGGCAGCTGGGTTCCAAGGCTCCCAACTTTACTCTGGAGGGCCATGAGAAGGGAGTGAATTGCATTGATTACTACAGTGGAGGAGACAAGCCCTACCTCATATCAGGGGCCGATGATCGCCTTGTGAAGATCTGGGATTATCAGGTTATTGCAAACACACTCGACTATTTTCTCCTCTGCATCCTAGCATCAAAACAGTTTACTGTCATAATTGTATGATGTCAGACATGGCTATGATACAAAACGAGCAAAAACGTCCATAAGAAACAACATTCCTGGGAGGCAGAGGGGGAGCACTGGCAGCCGAAAGTATTTTTCTTTCTGCTGTTTCCATTTAAGTTAGCAACAATAAGAGATGCATCTGTAGTAGAAGCAAAAATAGAAACACATTTCTATAATTCAACCTGCAGTATATTTTTAAAAAAATAGTTTGTCATTTAGTATTACATAATTTCATCTATTTAGTCACTGTGCTTAAGCAGACATTCAGTGGGTTTTCTTTGGGCCACAGCGGCTTTTTTGTTGAAAGTAGAGAGAGAGGCAGGAAATGGTGGGAAGACACGAGAGCGAGCTGGCAACAGGCCGGGACTCGAGCCTGTGCCGCCCACACTGCAACGCGGCGTGTGTATGTGGTCGCCTGCTCAACCACTGAGCCACCCGGGCGCCCACGAGCAGACATTCATTGTTGGCAGAGATAATTCACACAAGTGTGTATGCTTTGATATAAAAGTCCACCAACTGAGTAGAATACTGAACCTGCTGTGTGGGTTTTCTCCCTAGAACAAAACTTGTGTTCAGACTCTGGAGGGTCACGCTCAGAATGTGACCTGCGTTATCTTCCATCCTGAGCTGCCAGTCATTCTCACAGGCGGTGAAGATGGTGGGTAAAACATTTGCGCATTTTTTGTAGTCCCAAATCGGTACAGCACCTTGGCTCAGTTTGACCTCTTTGTCCTTTCCTTAGGCACTGTTCGTGTGTGGCACTCCAACACCTACCGGTTAGAAAACACACTCAATTATGGCATGGAGCGGGTGTGGTGTATATGTGGCCAGCCTGGCTCCAACAGTGTGGCTATAGGCTACGATGAAGGCAGCATCATCATCAAGGTAGTTATGCTTGCGATTTTCTCCCAATTTTTAAGGAATTCGCTCTTTGGGGGCTGGTAAATTGGTCCAAAGAGCCCTACCAGCACGAGGATAAACTTGATTTTATCACAGAACTGAATATTTCCTTTTTTCTACTTTTTTGTGATTTGATGAGATTTTTTTTTTACAGTGCACCCATCTCTGCATTTCTTTATACAACTTTATCTTTTTTCCCATCTCTTGTCCCTAATTCCTCTGCATCCTCGCCCTCTCTCTGTTTCAGCTGGGTCGGGTGGAGCCCGTCATGTCCATGGACTCCAGTGGGAAGGTCATATGGGCTCGTCATTCCGAAGTGCAGCAGGCCAACCTAAAGGCACTGGTAGAAACTGAGATAAAGGATGGAGAGAGGCTCCTTCTGAGTGTTAAAGACATGGGCAGCTGTGAGATTTACCCCCAGACAATCCAACACAGCCCCAATGGGAGGTAAAGCACTAGACTTTGGGTGGAAGCAACATGAAGTCTTGACTAATCTCTTTTTCCTCTACCCAAAATGTGATCATTATTAAAGTGTGAAAGGTAAAATAGTGGCTAACCTGAATGGTTACTAAATCTTTGCAGTAAGAATTTCATAATATTATATTTAAGTATGTAATCTGTATCTTTGTACACTGGCAGATTTGTAGTGGTGTGTGGAGATGGGGAATATATCATCTATACTGCCATGGCTTTGAGGAACAAGAGCTTCGGCTCTGCTCAGGAGTTTATCTGGGCACACGACTCTTCACAGTAAGTCTTTACCTTTACATTAAAGAGATGGCTCAGCATTCTGGGAAATATATTTCTTGCTGAATTAGATGAGAAGCACAGCACCACTCTCTTGTGAAATTTGGCTTTCAAACCACAGCAATTGTTCTCGTCAGTGTCCACAAATCCACAGAACACTGGTTATGTAATGCAACCCAGGGAAAACAGTAACATCAAATTCAAATGAGTTTAGCTTTAAAATAAAATCAAACTTTGCAAATTTAACCTTTCATGTGTTGTCTTTGTACTATTTGCAAATAAATAACACATTCGTATGAACTGAAATTATTGCATTCTCATTTTATTTAATTTTACACATCGTCCAAATTTTTCTGGAAACTGGATTTTAACGTACTCATCTAACTGTCAACATAAACCCAATCTGCATACTCCTGAAAATATCAATATGAGTGATTAACTTTAACTCCACTGTGGTCTGATACATTAAGTGGTACATTATTTTTATAGGTATGCAATCAGAGAAGGCAACAGTGTGGTCAAAATATTTAAGAACTTTAAAGAGAAGAAGGCTTTTAAACCTGACTTTGGAGCTGAAGGTGAGTTTCATTCGTCACTTATTTAGTCGTGTCAAGTTTTTGTGTGAATTTGTTTAATGGATATGTGCGAGCATGTTTGTGAAGATCCTTGCGTACAGTACCTGTTACTATCCTGCTTCCCTACAGGCATCTTTGGTGGCCTCCTACTGGGAGTGAGGTCAAACAGCGGCCTGGCCTTCTACGACTGGGACAACTCTGAACTGATCCGGCGTATTGAGATCCAGCCTAAACATGTCAGCTATAATCTAATGAGCACTGTATCCACTTAAGTCAATACACAGTTTATTACTGTGGCCTTCTAAATAAGTGTTTTTTTGTATTTGTGTCTTTAGGTCTTCTGGTCTGACTCTGGGGAGCTCGTCTGTATCGCTACAGATGAGTCTTTCTTCGTGCTGCGCTACCTACCAGAGCGAGTCTCAGCAGCCCAGGAGTCTAAGGAAGAGATGACAGAAGATGGGATAGAGGCAGCCTTTGAGGTCAGAGCATTTTTTTGTATAAATATGCAGTAACTGAATTGTGGTCTGGTGCATTTAAGTTAAAATTTGACTTTCTGGTAGACTCTCGAGAAGAATTGTGTTGGCTTTTCAGATCATTTATCCATTGCTTTTCTGTCCGTTGTGTTATTTCCTGCTGGTCAGGTACTGGGGGAGGTCCAGGAGGTGGTAAAGACAGGGCTTTGGGTGGGAGACTGCTTCATCTACACCAACTCTGTTAACAGACTCAACTATTATGTAGGAGGAGAGATAATCACCATAGCTCACATGGACAGGTAAACTCACAAATATTGTATGCATCAGCAAACCCATCTTGTTTGTTTTTTCCCTTGCTTTATTTCTAAGTGTTCCTGTAATGTTGCAAAAATCTGCTGTAGAGCTGTGAATCTTTTTAGCGTCTTATTCAATATGTTTACACTTTCTATCCAGTGAATTCAAAACTAGTAAAGGTCTTTTTTTTTTTTGGTGTAGGACGATGTATCTGCTGGGCTACATACCAAAGGATGACCGTCTCTACCTTGGAGACAAGGAGCTGAACATTATCAGCTACTCCCTGCTGCTTTCTGTGCTTGAATATCAGACAGCTGTCATGAGGAAGGACTTCAGCACAGCTGACAAGGTTCTACCCGCAATTCCCAAGGAGCAGCAGACCCGTGTAGCCCATTTCTTGGAGAAACAAGTATGTATGCATGCCAGCTTTTGCCCTTGGAAATCCATCTTTGTGCTTTAGTTACTCCTTGAGCTGACTAAAAATTCAGGACTTGGATGAATGCATAATTTACAGAACATCAGGCAGCCAGATGGAGTGATACCTCTGGGCAGAATTTTTGTGTGTTTCTTATAAAACATATTTATCATGCAAGGGCTTTTGCTTCTCACGCAGCTGCTTCTTCACATTCATATTGCTTCTTATCTCTAGCCTCTACTGCTGGCTACTCTAACAGGTGAGAGACAATAGAATATAGACTAATGAGACTGTTCTTTTGTGTGGCACAGGGCTTCAGACAGCAGGCACTGGCTGTGTCCACTGACCCAGAGCATAAATTTGAACTTGCTCTGCAGCTGGGAGAGCTCAAGACAGCCTATCAGCTGGCACTGAAAGCAGAAGTGAGCCCCCCTCATCACTTTCTGTAGCTACTGAATGTTAGCAACTATGTAAGGCTGTCTTTAAGCACTGTGCTATCTTCAGCTTAATGGTAAAGTTAGCTAAAGCTAAAGAATTGAATAGTTGTGTAATGCTAAAAAAAAAAAAAGACCTAGAGGATGACTTATTAGAGTAAACAGAAACAGGTAACTAATACGAGTGAGTATAAAAATGAAGACTGCATGGGCAAAAAGTTCAATTTATTTAAAAAACCAGCACCGTGTCTGTATGGAGGTACATCAGTGCCCTTGACATGTTTAGCTTTCAAATCTGTGAAGGCACCATTAATGCTAAAGGATAAATGCAGTTTTTGGTGCAACATGTGTTACCAGATGATGTACCTGCATTTATTACAAAAGCATGGCTTCCCAGTGAAGGAATGTAGATGCTAAAGTGGCACACCTGCCGAGCAGACATGTGACCTATTTGGCTTCTTTTGAAACAAAAAATATAGCAAAGGAGAACCTGAACTATTGAGCACCTGATATCAGACACCAGGACTGGGAAAATATTTTGCTTTCAAAACTACAGCAATTAATCTCCTCAGTTCAGCTTTACATGCAATACTCTATGGAAGAACTTTACTGTATATTGACAGAAATAAATGATCATTGATTTTTAAATCAGCAGCTTTGTAATAAGGTGCATAGTGTGTATAGAATCAGTTATTTCTCCTATACAAGCCTCACAGTGTGAGGCAAAAACCTGGTGTCCTTTATTTAGTAAGTGCTTTACAGTGTTTTGTTGTTGAGGTTCATGCTTTTTGTCCTGAGATAATCCGCTCTTCTGTCTCTTTTGCACCTCCACATGCGGAGTCAGTCAGAACAAAAATGGAAGCAGCTGGCAGAGCTTGCTACTACAAAGTGCCAGTTTAGCTTGGCTCAGGAGTGTCTCCACCAAGCTCAGGATTATGGGGGATTATTGCTTCTGGCCACCACCTCAGGCAACACGGACATGGTGGGCCAACTGGCTGAGGGGGCAGAGAGAGATGGGAAGACCAACGTGGCCTTTCTCACCTACTTCATGCAGGGGAGGTGAGTATCACAGGAGTAAGGCATATGTGTCATGTGTTGAAACTTTTTGGTCACCACCATTTTTTTTTGTTTGCTCAGACTGGACAAATGTCTGGACCTTCTAATCAAAACAGACCGATTGCCAGAGGCTGCATTTCTGGCAAGAACATATCTGCCCAGCCATGTCTCAAGGTAACATTGCTTCTAACGAATGCAAAAGCATGGCCAAGTGTAACATTCCAGTTTACTGGCTTTCTTTAATATATTATGCTGGGGAGCTGCATGTGCCTCTCTTCCTCCAGGGTGGTGAAGCTGTGGAAGGAGAGTCTTTCCAAGGTCAACCAGAAGGCAGCAGATGCTCTGGCTGACCCCACCCAGTACAGCAACCTGTTCCCCGGCCTCCAGCAAGCCCTGCTGGCTGAGCAGTACCTGAAGGAGATTCACGTGAGGGTCAGACCTGCTGCAGGATACCCTCTCGTTACGGTCAGTGGGAGAGTCAGACCAACTATATTTCAAAACTTAAATCAACTGTGTACATTTAGCCACATAGCTCGTTTCGTTGATGCATAAGTTACAAAAAAGTTATGTTGTTGCTCATACTTTGAATATCAGTTCCATATCACTTAAGAGTTTGAGATCACATTTTGCACATTTCTCGATTCTTCAGCCAAATGAAGAACGTAATGTTCTGGAGGAATCTGCTGGTTTTAGACCCAAAGGAGAAACTGCTGAGCCAGAGGTGAGAACTACAGCCTGCATCTCTCCATATCCCCATTCAGACAGTGAAATCAAACATGTTGGTCTTGTGTGTGAATAAGTGCCTAAGCCATCCATTCATCCATCCATCCATTTTCTTCTGCGTATCCTTGTCAGGGTCACAGGGGGCTGGAGCCTATCCCAGCTGTCATAGGGCGAGAGGCAGGGTACACCGTGGACAGGTCACCAGCCTGTGGCAGGGCTAACACAGAGAGACGGACAAGCATTCACACTGACATTCAGACCTGTGGACTATTTAGAATGCCCGATGAACGTAACCCGACTAAGTGCATGTTTTTGGA
>VUQM01049122.1:1703-11935 GCA_015108615.1 Australoheros scitulus | reverse complement strand
GTGTGTGTGTGTGTGTGTGTGTGTGTGTGTGTGTGTGTGTGTGTGTGTGTGTGTGTGTGTGTGCGCGCGCGCGCACGTGTGTGCATGTGTGTGTGCGCGCGTGTGTGTGTGTGCATGTGTGTGTGCGCGTGTGTGGGGTACGGTAAAATAATGAATTTCTCTTGATTAAAAAATTCTCTCTGTGAGCGAGTGCTGAAACCCTATTGATTTCCATTAAAAGTAATCAAACTTTTCATAGTACTAGATGGGTGAGGGGATTTTTTTTTTATTGTGAAAAAGTATTTGACTTGTGCTTTTAAAATGACCACCAATCTACACAGAAGCGTTTGAATCATTGCATTCATCAATCAACTCTCCCATGCCTTGCTCTAATATCAGCTGTTATAGTCTGAACCCTGAACTTTCAAAGTATAGGCAGGGTATTGCTGAAGCCATGAAAAGCCTGAGAAGTTTAGGGCTGTATCTCATGATTCATCAGTCTCTAAACCAATAGCTATGAGTTGTTTCGAGCATGACCCCCCCAGTATCTGCCCAGAATCGTTTGGACCATCAATCTCTTCCCTATTCGACTTGCAATATCTGCTCCATGGTCATGTCTTCTTTTTGCAGTTCGGGGAGGGTTCAGGATGCCGAGGAAGGGTGATAGAGAAATGTAGAGGAGGAGTGGTGTGGGCAGAGCCGGAAGAGCTATGCATGACATTTAGGCAGTGATACATGAGGAACGGTTGCGTCTGTCACTTTCCGCCCTCCTGTCTCCACCCGGTGGTCTCTGCTGCTTTGTCCATTAATGCCGGTGGCTCATAAAGAGTTCTGCGCGACCCTATGTTCAGGTCGTAAAACCGAATTAAAATATTAAATCTGTCAGGGCCTGTCCTCGTAAATAATGCCATATATTACTGTGGTAGAGGCATTTTATGAGGAGGAGAAGAGCAGGCCTATTTCGGGTCGGAGCTCAAAAGCTACTGCATCACTGCCCCCACCTGTGGACTGAGCTACAGTAATTATTCACCATGCAGAGTGATGGAAAGCAAAGAGGGACTCAGTGGTGAGGACAAGCTTAAGCTGCAGATAGTGAGCCTCAGGAACAAGTAATAATCAAAAATTTGGTCATATTAAGTTCCTTATACCCATGATAGGTTTTTACAATTGGGCATAAATTAAAACCATGTATACATTAATATATTTTCATTTTAAAATGCAAATGTTTTCTAATATTTAGATATGGGAATCAACTGCATTACACTGGACATAGGCACTGATTTCAACGGGAGATCCAGAGGACACAGAAAAGCTGCTTTTTTTTTGTTTTAAAATGAAAATGTATTACTGTGGTTGTAGCCATGGTTTAAGGTCCTTGGTTCCCCGTGTGCGCTGCCTATGTTTGAAGTCAGAAATAAGTTACCGAATTTCATAAATATTGTATTGTATGGTTTCCTAGTTTATTTGCTATTATGCAAACCTGCAAACTACCACTAATTACTAATATGATTTGTGCTTGAAGTAAAAGCTGCAGTTTTCATCAAAGATAGGTAAGATTTATATTTGTGATTTGTCAGTCTCAGTAGCAAGAAAAGGTGTTGATTTGGTTTATTTAATTTGCTGGAATAAATGCATAAAATAAAGTAAAATAATTAATTAATTCATAAAACAACAAAAAAATAACCTTGAAGTTTTAAACAACAAGTCAAAGATAAATGAATATTTTTATTTTGTGTTCTACGGTGCCTCCGTAAGATTTCACTTAAGCCTGATTCCTATCCACAGTTGACCTACCTCCCTTGGCAGTCTGTCTTGTGGTCCCTGAGATCATATCCATTAGCATTAGCATGTGGTAGGGATGTTGGGATGGACTTCCACCTGCTACTGGGCAGCTGCTTCTGCCCGCTCAGCTAATTGGCTGGCAGGTGGCCGGGACAACGCAAGTGTGTCTCAGCCAGGAAGAAGAAGAGCGAGGGCATCAAGTCTCCCGGTATCCTGGATCAAAGATGAAAAGGCTTCTGTGGCATGAAAATAAGTCATGCACATGCAGCCACACATGCACAAGCAGTCCAACAAACACAATGCAGCCTGTTACACACATAACGTCCATAAACTTGCACGTCTTGCAGCATTTGATCTGAACGCACACAGATCTAATATACTTGCTAGCCAAATGCATGCACACTCTCCCTTGCTTTACTTCTTTAGCACACACATGCACAAGCACAGTCTTTGAGCTTTGTAGAATAACCTTGGCATCAGCATGGTTCCTGCTAGGGCAGTCTGGTAGATAGATGGTCTTCGACGCAGGCTGGCACAGGCTTTTCATTATTTTCACCACCATTCCATAGGAACTGGCCTTGAGTTTTGGATTTCATCCCTTTTATTTCTTTCAAATTTATTGCTGAATTTTACCTGTTCTTTTCTTTTTCTCCTTTTTTCACTATTAATCCTCTCCTCTCCTCTCCTCTCCTCTCCTCTCCTCTCCTCTCCTCTCCTCTCCTCTCCTCTCCTCTCCTCCCACAGAGATATGGGGTGTAGGCTCCCAAAGTTGCGCAAGACTGAAGAGAGGCACAGCCCAGGAAATATCTACTCCACCCTCCGACGTCCTCAGGTGGAGACTAAAATTGGAGTGGCCTATACCTACCACTTCCTGGATTTCCTTTTGGGAAAAGAAGGTATGAAGCACAGTTCCATGTCCTGTCAATCATCTCTGTTTAACAGACAGAAATTGCTCTCTTAATACTAAATATATCCCCATTTATACATAAAAGTTTTATTACTTTGTTCTTCTGCAGAGCTTGGGCTGGGCCTGCATAGTCTTGCTGAAAAAACAGACAGCAAGATCGCTGTTCACATCAGCTCTGTGGCGCTTTTGCGACCTGCACCTTTACTGTTTTGATGCTGCCCTGTTTACTAGGGTGAAAAAAGCTCTGACAACCTGATGGTGACCTACCTGCCCAGCGCCAAACTGATGTTAAAGCGAGTGACTAGATGGCAAACATAGGTGTGTTTAAGTAGCAGCTAAATCGCCAGATACAGTCCAGAGTTACTGGAGACCAAAACTGAAAGCTTATTTTTCTAGATAACCATAACAAAAGTTAAAACAGACGCTACCTCAGTCATCGCCAATTAGCAATATCATCCTTATAATATGTAATTATGATTCTAGTCTGTTGCTTATTGGGGGATTATTTGTACATGCATGTTTCTTCTGTTTATTACCAAAAATTTACAAGCTTAGTCTAATAGCTGTTGGCTTTAAGGAGGGATCCTTCAATATTTGTTCCCGTTGTAGCTGATAGATCAATTTATAATTGATTCTTGGCAAAAATGAATCTAAAGATGCCTTTACAAATTATAGTTTCCAAATCCTTCTGTTTGCTAACAATCATAATGATAATGAATGAGTGAGTGACTGAATGAATTACTGAGAGAGATTTCAGACGCAGCTCAAATGAGAAGAAGAACAAATCTTGGCCCTGAAATGCAGCAGGCGAGCTTCATTCAGATCTGTTTGTCCCACTTCCAGTCTGGAGGAGGCTCCAAGGAATGTGTCTTCACATTTGGTCATTCCAGAGTAATTCGGAGGAATTCTTTCAACTGAGTATGGTTGTTTGCTGCAGTTTGCTGTTTTGTGTTGAACTCAGCATTGGTTTGTCATCCTGAACTCTGATTACAGTTTTTCTTTTGTGCATGTGTGCTCTACTCATGAAATAGCCACAGTTGCTATTCTAACTTGAAACAGTGAAGTGAAATGTTTGGGTCAGCAACTCTTGTCTTTTTTTCATATAGTAAGTATCTTGAGGGAAGAAAGTGGCTTATAAGCTGAAGTTGTGTCTGCGTGCAGCTCCTGTTGCAGTGAGTTCAAAGACTCTAATTCTGAGATTCAGCTGTATTGTGCTGTAGCAATGCCCTCTAACTTCCCTCTGCTGCTCCCTCTCACAGTGACAGTATACTAAAGCGGATGAGCGTGTGCAAGATACCACCTTTGGAAATGTGTGTGTTTGTTTGTACCTATTTGAAAATACGAACAATTGCGTGTCTGATAATGTGTGGGTGTGTATGCTGACTGCGTCTTAAGAATGTTTGATGAGGATCCTCTAGAGGCATTTGATTTCTAAAAATACTAATTCTGCCATTATGTCGGTGTGGTCTGTGGAGAGAAGGCGTGAGGGAAAAGAGGGGTGAGAAGTAGAAACAGATAGTGTTGAAGCCTCTTTTCCTTATGGCTCAGTGTTTCTAAGAGCCTCTGCGGTGCACTTCATCACCTGACAAGGAGAAGCAGGTGCGAGTAGCTCACCAAAATCCTTTTCTGTGAAGTTTCAAATGCAACACTGTAACAGACAGCAGGCACAAAGCCACGGCCAAGTGGCACCGGTCCGGTTGCCAGTCGGCTTCATTTTCAGCCAGCCCTGTTATGTTTGGCAAGTGGGTTAGGCTGTAGTGTTGGCAGAGAGAAATATGGCAACCCCAAATGGTGGTGACCAAAACAGACAATAGACATGAGGATTGCTTGTCTTCCTTGTTGCTAAAGGCGGTAGCAGATAAATTGTCTAATCACATGTGCAGCAGCACACGCGTAAATATGCAGGAGGACCACACACGCGCACACACTCTTACACAGTAATTGTACAAGCAGCCACGGTGGTACGTTCACACGCACACAAAACACTTCATAGCACTTAGTCAACAGAGTTAGTGTTATCTTTCAACAGACAGGCAGGTCATTTATATGGTAAACTCACTGATGCCACCTGAGCTGCCTAAGATGGGTAGACTATTTTAGGGTGAACGCAATTGCTATGAATTGATTATGTGTGTGTATGTGTGTGCGCGTGCGTGCGTGCGTGCGTGTGTATCTGTGTGTGTGTGTGTGTGGCTGTGAGAGGGTGTATGCCGGCCCCTCTCCCTCTCTCTCCATTTGTGATAGAGAGACCAAGAGAATTGAAGGATTCCTGGAGGATTATCTGATTGTTTGTGGAGATTGAGAGACCTCATTCCCAGCAAAGGGATTTATTTGTATTTGTGTGTGTGTGTGTTTGTGTGTATGTAGGAGGCAGATAGAGGAATCTGGATGTCAGTCCGTGACATTGAGGAAACCCACGGTCAAATCCATGCTTTAATTCAATTTGGCTTCCATTAATAGCATTATTTCCCTGCCAGCGTGACTTGATGACTCCTACACAGTAATGAAAAACAAATATTTTTGCCGGTGCCGCTTTGAAATATGGGAGACTAGATGGCTGTTTATTAAACTAAGTTGTGTTGTCGGGAAGAGGAGCTTAATGTTCAGAACGAGGAGGAGCGCAGCGTGATTTCTAACTTGACCTTTGACCGCTGAGTGATGAAACTCACCAGAAACAATGTTGCTGATGATACAGTGTCAGCCTTTGTTTTGTGAGCTCTCGCAGCGCTTGAGCTGAAGAAAAAAAAATTCCATGTGACTAAGCCAAGCTCCGGGTCACAGCAACCCTGTAATTAATCCAAGGAGGATGAGAAGAAATATGTTCAATGTTTCAGGCATTTGCCCTGCGGTTCACACATGGGCCATTCATTTGATTTGTCAAGGCCCATCTTGTCACATGACCTAAATCTTACGTCTCATTCAACTCAACTGTCTTATTACTCTCTAATCACCAATTTGCTGTAGTTTGACAGATCATCTGCCTTCACAAAAGGCACCATGATCTTCATTATCGCTGTTGTAACACTGATCAGTTACCTTGACATGTCAGCATGAACGCAGAGTATAAAATCTAACAGCCAGGTGTGACATTTAAACCCAGCCGGCTTTGGTGTCGAAGCTCTGCTCGGATAATGAGCAGAAGAAATGAAAAAGAGTGGAAAACACGTATAGAAAAGAGTGGAGAGCGGAGTCACGGGGGGTTGTAATAGAGAACAGAGGATGAGAGACTGAACAGCGCATAAAAACCAGAGTTGCGGTGAATGGCGGTCGGGTCTGGTGCGCGGAGGGGAACAAGCAGCTTGCGAGCGAGGAGGGGAGAAGTCGCGAGAAAGAGAGCTAGAGGTGTGAGGATGAGCGTGCGGGAGCCAGGACTCTGCCGATGTGTGAGGAAGGAAGTTAGGTGTGATGCTGTGTGACTAACGCCGGTCTCTGGAGCAGACAGCGAGGAGCTGAACTCTGCTGATGACTTTCTGCTGCCCTGCAGAGATGGAGACCCACTCGGCTCATTAAAACTTACAACATGTGTCTAATGCTCAGCTCTGTGTGCGTCTGAGTGCGTGCGTGTGCGTGTGTGTCTGTGTGTATGTGTGTGTGTGTGTGTGTTTGTTGGTGGAGCTGTTTGCGGTGTATTTGCATACCTGTGGGCAAGTTTACTTTGGAGCAGAGTTATGTGCAGATTTTGCAATGCTTGTACGTGCATAATTGAAGCATCTTTTTTGTACTTGACTTCCACCACAGTGTTATGCTAGGTTCTATTCTTATATGTCCTTGCTGTTAGAATCACTATGTGATGTATCAAACATGCCACAGATCCATCACTTTTTGGCATCTGCGTTGCCTGACACGTTTTCCAAGGTAAGCACATCAACATTTTTCAAAAGAGAGATTGTCAGTGTGACACAGTTCATATCTTTCAATTTATTTATTTTTTATGCAGTTTCAGTCTTATTGGCAAAAGGCCTTGAGAGAATGCCAGCAAAGATGGCAGAGAGATGCTATGTGTCAAAAGTGAGCCAGACTGGAATTCACAGCATCACAAGTACATGGGCACTGTGTGTGCCTTAAGCGCCACACTGTGTTCTCACCACAGCAAACCTTTTTTTTTTTTTCTCTTGCTTGTACTTGTCAGCCATTTTTGTGAACCTGGCGCTTTCTCTGAGACATTTCTCATAAGGTGTATGCTCTGAGGAGATCGTTCTTCCTCTGTCAAAGCTCAGATACTGACCGGCAACTGTCATAACTTGGAGCTACATTCCTCAGACAGCGGGGGAGCTCCAGGCTCCTGGAAGTTGATTATTTTATAGTTACTGTTTTGGCACATATCCTCGCCTAAAACCTCTGCAAGTCATTAGAAGGCTATTTAAATAAACGTGAACCTCCAGCAAGCAGGGGGATAAGCCTTGAGGGTGGCTGTAAGTAGTAATCCCCATGCATCACCTAGCAGGCTTAGCGCAAACTCTTCCTTTCTCATGCGCGCATACTCAGACACCACAGGCAAAAAGATGGCCCACACACACGCGCGTGCTTGCTGTGATACTGTGGCACGCATGCACTGCAAAATATGCTTTACAGTCACACATTGAAATTCTGGGATTTGTACAAGGAATTAATAAGCCCTTTCAGGCAACTACAGGAAGGGGATGACTCTCACACTCTGCGTGTAGCTTGTGAAATCCAGGGTCAAAAAGTGAGGCACTGCCTTTAGCCCAGAGTGGCAGCGATGTGGTCAAAGCTGAGACAAAAATAGAGGATCGACAGAACTGTCCCACAGTTGCTTCTTGTGCCTGTTAAACAATGTATCCTTGGATTAAAAAAAAAAAAATCTTTTAAGCACTTGTAGTGTATGGATGCACAATCTGATAAACGCACTCATGGACTTCCCCGTTAGTTTTAAACAGTTTCATTCTGATGGATCCCTCAGACTCTCCTAAACACGTGCACTCTTGCACTTTCACCCTTCTAACACTACAAAACTCCATCCAGCTTTTCGGCCCTGAGCCGTTCCCATTCTGGAGCGGAATTGCGTCCAACCCTTTTAAATCCCACAGTGGCAGACAGTATAAATGAAGTCGCTTCCCAGCCTAAAGCGCTTGCAGAGCACCCTAATAACTTTCTGTATGCCCTGCCTGAATTAGCTGCGATGCCTTGCCTGCATCTCGTTGGTGGGTGAGTGCCAGCCGTGCAGAGCTAATGACGGCTAATGACTGTTTACGGTGACAGGATCGTTGTTATCCCCCACCACCACCACCACCACCAGTCTCCAGCTGTTATTATTATCACTGTACTGCTTTTGATAAGTCCCCACAGACACCCGTTTAAGTGTTTGCTTGATGAAAGGCTCTTGTGGTTCCAAGCATTTATGCCAAAATGATGTGATGGTTGGATTTTCTCTGGGAGTTTTTTTTTTCTTTTTTCCTCCCATTGTTTCACTGAGATGGGAGTCAGGAGAGTGTGTCCTCATGTGCTTGTATCCCTAACATACTTGCCAGCTTCTTGGGTGTCTGTGTGTGTATATGTGTGAACATGCCAGATGATGAGGAACAAATTGAAAATGAGATGGCTTGCACATTTTTTTTTTCCTCTCCATGTGTGGATGTCTGTGTGTTTTTTTGTGTGTGTGTCTGGTTAATTTATTCAGGTTATTTTCTCTTCTCCAGACCCATGCAAATGAGATTGAATGGAAAAGGATGACAAGCATTCAGGCACAAACAGACAGCCTCATCTCTCTCTCTCTCTGCTCTCCTCCTTCTCTAACACAGCTCTGCTAACTGCCTCGTTCTTTCTGTCTCCTGTTTACTTCTCGTGTCCCCCCCATCCTCCTCCCTCTCACACACCTGGCTTCACTCAAACACCCAACCATACATGCATGCTTCCTTAAAAGCCTGTAAACAGGCACAGAGCCTTACTACAATGCACCGACCTCATGAGGGTCGCTCTCACAAAAATTACGCTCTCCCTGGTGGATTTGCTTCCATACGATAAGCCCTGCTAACCGTTTCCACTGAAGTAAATGGGTTTTCTTTCCATTGTGTTTGGTAATAAGAGAACCGGCTCTGTGTTAGCGATTGCTGCTAATACCATACACCCAAACAAGCAATGTGATAGCATTGTCTGTCAAACCTTTTGATGTGTGTATATGTGTGTGTGTGTGTGTTTTCCAAAAGCCAGACTGTGCTGGTGACAGTGAGGACAGAGGCTAATAGTTCTGGTGTAATTAGTTTCAGATTTAGCATGAAGATGCCATGTGTTGTTGTTCAGTGTGAATTATCATAATGAAACATGCTCCGTCTTTGTTCCTTCACACCCTTTGTCCCTTTGTCTCTTTCCCCACTTCTCTCTCTCTTTTTTTTCTGCCCCCTCTTTGTTTTAGCTTTTATCCATTTCTAAATAATTCTCTACCTTCTCTTTGTCAACCTGTCCCTTATTTCCCGTTACCCTATTCCTGTATAACCTTGTTCACCTGTTCTCCTCCCTCCAGAGGTTCCGGTGTCATCAGTCCTTTGTCTATCCTCGGTCAGAGAGCTACCGGTTCAGGTCAGGGAGCTCTACACGCAGGGTTTTGTCCTGGTTGCTGTCCACCCCTTTGTTCACCCCTGCGGGCCTCGCCAAGCACACATCCAGCGCCAGCTCCACCGGGCCGTACTGGTCCGAGAGACACCAAGGTAAACAGATCAAACACACCTTGACCTTGAGCATCTGCACCCACCTTTAGAGAAGAAATTTTAACCTGTAAGAATATTCACTCTAGATTGATTAAGATAATTAAGATGATTAATTTGCAGCCAGATTTAGGCAGTCGTTAGAAACTGCCAGCTTTTGTGACTTCATTGTTTTGACATAGAAGCCAATGGAGACTCATTATCGCAAGCTTCCTCACCTGCTTTTTTTTTTTTAATTGCTGGTGAGTCAGCCACTTAAAATGGCTAACTTTAGCTCACTATCCCAATTCTCTCACTCTTGACTATACAGTACTGAGACTAAATCATGTAGCTGTCTCATCTGTAACCCAGTTCTTCACTTCTTGCATGTTTCCAACCTGAGTTCATTCTCAGCATCTCATCAAAAAAAGTTAATGAACCCAAATCTAAACGATATACATACTGTACATGCTAAGATCTCCTGAGACTGCTCATTATTTATGAGTGTTTATCATGATGTATGCAGTCCTGTTGGTGTGTTCATAGCTCACTCTCAATTTTATCTTTGCATTGTATTAAGTTTTCCCAATGTTCTCCATCAGTTTTCCTTATTTTAGTTTGTCCTGCGTTGATGTATCTGGTTTTTCCAGTTGCCTGCGCTTGCTTGCTTTATCAGCCATGTTGGCACAACAAGTTGTCTCAAGGCCCTTTGTATTGTAAATTAAAGACATTAGATTACACAGAGAACCCTACAATCAGACGATCCCCAATGAGCAAGCACTTGGTGACAGTGGGAAAAAAGAACTCCATTTTAACAGGAAGAAACTGCAGAACCAGGCTCAGGGACGGTGAGCTGTCTGCTGCAACTGGTTGGGTGGTGGAGGGGAAAGAGAAAAAAAAAAGGGGGGGGGGGGCAAAAAAGGGGA
>VUQM01049120.1:5144-23633 GCA_015108615.1 Australoheros scitulus | reverse complement strand
CCCCCATTCACACCTTTGTTCCAGTGACCTCAACAGGCCACATGAAACAATGGAGCGAAGTCCTAAATTGGTTTCAACTGAAACCACTGATTAAATGACCCACGCCTCCTCTCACACCTTGGCACATGTGTTTACGCACATGAACAATAGAGGGTCATAACCACCTCCAGGGGACTACGCCCACAGGGGTTTAAATACCTGGGTCTCTCCACCATTTGGTTGAGAACTGAAGAAGCCTTTCGGATGAGAGGTGAAACGTCTTCAAGAAACAAAAAGAAGTCCAGTCGCCCTTTTTTCAAGCTCCAGAGGTTTCTCAATTACCCACAATTAAAAACTGTCATGCATTTGTGTCTTTTTGCCACATTTTATATCCTACTGCTAGAAATTTGGGGTCAGCAGGTGCACTACAAAGACATTAACCACAGAACATGCTGCCAGCAGGAGGGGCAGGTCTATGCTATTTTAAAGGGTCCAGTTTTCACAGGTTAATGGAACTAGTGGAACTTTTAAAAATTACAGAATTTCTATAGATAAATATAAGAAAACTTAAAGCTGAAGTCCTGCCAACAGACAGTCTCTGCAAAGTCTAGTTTGTACCATGACTCCAACCACCATGATGAGAAAAAAAAATCCCTCCAATGATTGACCTGCTTTTGCAGATGACATATTGAGCATGATCAGTATGATGCATTAGTGAAAATGTCCAGTCTTTCCAAGTATCTTGCAACGTTAATTAATATACAAACTAGTACACATCTTGCAAATGGAAACAGGATCAATGTACAATGCTGCATAATGAATACAAGCTGTATAATGACTGCTGCTTACTTTTCCTTTGAACATATGTGTGAATGAGGTTGCGGTCTGCAGAGCATAAATAGTTGATGTGGTCTTAATCTCACACAATAAGGCGTTTCGGAAACATGAGTGCCCCAGTTTCTGCTTTTCTATTATGGAGAGTCTCCCTGGACCAAAGATACTGAAGTGGACTGAAAGAGGTGTGGGTAGCCTGAATCAGAACAACAAATCTGGCAAAGGCTGACAACAGAGACTGACATTACCTTTGTCTATCACAATTGGCACAAAACTTAAAGTGATGAAATCTCAGAGCCCATCAGCACAAGTGCTCATTTATTCACACTGCAAGTTCTGCCTGCTTTGTTAGGCTACTATATTTAAATCAATGCACACATCCCAGACTTAAAAGGTATTTATGTCAAAAAGCATAGAGAAGGAGGTGAAGGTGATGAGCTTTTATCAAGGTCTGCGAGTACAAACAACTGATGCAAACACTCGACATCCCAGCAGGAACTTTTCTCGTGGGAGCGCTGTGATGCCAGCTGTGTGATTCATGAGTGAAGCCTGTCAGGGAATGAAGCCACTGTGAGGCATTTGTGAAACGCAGCCACTCTCAGATCACACAACTCATTCTCTGTAATCTGTCAGGCAGGCTGGTCCCCACTCCACCCACCTTAACATTGATTAGAAGCCTAAGCATGGTGATGATTAAGCACAACCCTTTAAAGGTTCATTAGGGAATGTATGTGATCATATAGATTTTGTGTACACCTGCATAATATATTGTAAAGCTATTTGACTTTGACTTACCATAAAATACCACTTTTGAACTTTCCAGGCTGATTCTAAACTAAAGTAACTTAGAGGTCACATTTAGCATAGTTTGAGACAAAAATCATCAACAAAGACAATTACAATATACTTGTTTTCTATTACACTAAAAATCAGTTGATTAAATAAATTGTGATTGCACCTCTAATTCTGCTATATTTGCACTTGTAAGAAGATGATTCTAAATTGCTCATGCTCGCGAATGGTTGTCTGTCTCTCTGTGTTGGCGACCTGTCCAGGGGGTACTCCGCCTCTTGCCCTATGACAATTGGGATGGGCTACACCCCCATCCCACCACACCCCCACGACCCTGAATTGGATAAGTGGAAGAAGATGGATGGATGGATGGATATACACTGTTAAAAAAATTAAAGGGAGACTGTGAAAACACATCAGACCTCAATGGGGGAAAAAAAAAATCATGTTCCATATCTATACTGATATGGACTGGGTAATGTGTTGGGAATGAAAGGATGCCACATCATTTGATTTCTTGAAGCCAAGGTAGCCTATTAGTTGTATCAGCATCTGCATGTAATCAGTACCTGACTGTCAAATCAAATGAATTCAGTGCAATTCAAAAACATTTATTGTCACGTAATATAGAACCAAACATATATGTATGACTCCTGATATGTATAATGTTCTCTCATTTACTAAATAAAAGTAGGGCTGCATTTCAAAATATAATAAAATAAAATTCATCCTTCCATCCTATTTAAAGCCGCTGGAGCCTATCCCAGCTGCCATAGGGCGAGAGGCAGGGGCACCATGTACAGGTCACCACCCTGTCGCAGGGCTAACACAGAGAGACAGACAACCATCCACACTCACATCTATGGGCAATTTAGAATCACCAATTAACCTAGCCCCACAAAAAACCCACACAGACACAGGGAAACTCCACACAGAAAGACCCCAGCCAAGGTGGAATTGAACCTAGGACCTTCTTGCTGTGATGCAGCAGTGCTAACCACCACACCGCCGTACAGCCCAGAAAACTAAATGTGAATTGTAAATCAGAGCCATTCTCATACACATGTGGCCATGCTCATTGGTGAGCCTGGAATGATATTTAGTTTTGATTGTGTTCACTGTGGAGAAAGCTGCTTCCAAACATGGTCAAAATGTATGCAACTACTTTCCTCAGACCTGGGAAAGCTGTCTCAGGGACCTTTTGGAGCCAGAAAGTGGAAGGGTCAGTTCTGACAAACTGCTCTTTCAGGGCTTGGAGATCAATAACATCAACAAAAGAAGATCCATCTCGCTGTCCCTGATCCTGTTCCTGCACTGCTAGGAAGTGTGCCCAGTCTCCCTGCAGGTCTTCCTTGAACACTTCAAGTTTCCTCTGAAATGAGCAGACAGCTGTCATCAGTTGTCCTTGCCCAATAGCCTCAAATTCATTCAGGTGTGAAGTGATATCAACCAAAAAGCCCATAGTGTTCAAAAGAGAGAAAACTGTGCTCCCTTCAGACTTCTTAGCTATACCAAAAAAAGGTGCTACTTCCCTCCTAATGGACTGCAAGCATGCTAACACGTTGTCTTTGCTGAGCCATCCCACATTGTTGTGCAGCAAAGATGATCAGCATTGGCATCCACTTTTCTGAGGAATTCCTTAAGCATGCAACCCTGGTACAAAGAGGATGGCCTGAGAAAGCTGTTCATTTTGATCATTGTATTCATCACCTCAGTAAGTTCATCTGACAGGGAGGCGCAGAGGACAGACTGATGAATGATGCAATGGTAAGCTATGAACTCAGGTTTGTCCTCTTTCAGTCTTGCTACAGCTCCTTTCTGTGTCCTCATCATAGCAGGAGCTCCATCTGTGGTTACTAAAACCACTTTTTTTGGTCCCCTCTTTTTGTTAACATGTCCTAAATGGCAAAGTAGATGTCTTCTCCTCTTATACTGGTCTCAAGGGCAGTGACACCTAACAGGTCTTCATGAAATGCTTTCTAGTCTGTATTGAAAAACCTGACATACACTAACAGCTGAGCACTGTCCCATCAGTGGCCACATCCACAGCTAAGGTGACACATGGTGCCTAATGCATGGCTTCATCTAGCTGGGTTACAATGTCCTGAGTCAATATTTCTCTTTTCTTTGGGGTAAATAAGCTGACATGGGTATTTGCTTTTGTTTTCCCTCAAGCACTGTTTCAGCTACTGCACTCGTGCATCTTTGACAACCTCGCCATCAGTAAATGCTTTTTGTGTTGACCCCAAATCCAAGCAACTGAGAGAACACTCATGAGCACGTTGTTGGGCAGTGAACATGTGGCTCGGGACCCTGGTGGAATGGTCAGACTGGGTTCTGAGACTACTTATTCTCTGTGATCTCACTTCCGATTTGAGTGGGTATGTTTGTTCAAAATCTTCGTTTTGTCTCAGAGAGGCCTCAGTTTGTATGGCTGGGGGGAACCCCGTCTGATGTGGTGGTTAGCAATACTGGGGCACCACAGGGGACGGTTCTATCTCCATTCCTTTTTACCTTGTACACCTCAGATTTCCAGTACAAGAGTGAAACATGCCACCTGCAGAAGTTCTCTGACACTGCAGCGGTTGGTGTATTAAGTGTGGGCAGGAGTCGGAGTACAGGGAGCTGGTGAGTGCCAGAGATGCCAGCAGGATCAACAAACTGATTCACAAGACTGGAACCATCAATAGTCAGAATTTGGAGGCATTTGAGTCTGTGAGGGACAGGAGGTCACTGAACAACCTAATCTCCATTATGGACAACCCATCTCAGCCACTCCACTCCACACTACTGAGGCAGCAGAGCTCCAGCTCCCTCAGCCTGATTCAAGCCCACTGCCATAAAGAATGCTTCTGGAAATAATTCCTACCGTTCTCTATAAAACTGTATAATAACGCTTCTTTCTGTGACAGGTCAACACACCTACCAGGACACAAGCTCCCACACACATATTTCCATATTATAATGCACATATTATTTATTGATGCAAATTATTAATGTGCAATGTCAGTCTTACTACTTACTTACACACATTTTATGATTATTGTATATGTATAGTTTTGCACTCTGTGCCCATGGCACTTCTACTCTCACTGTTAATTTATTATAGACTGTACTATTTTCTTGCTGATGTAACATAATTTTCCTTGCAGAATCAATAGTTTTATCTATCTATCTATCTATCTATCTATCTATCTATCTATCTATCTATCTATCTATCTATCTATCTATCTATCTATCTATCTGTCTGTGTGTCTGTGTGTCTGTCTCTCTCTCTATCTATGACCAGGTTTAGTTAAATTCTGTTTTTCTTTTAAAGGAGGCGATAAATCCTAAACTATTGCAAAGACCAAAGTCAGGCATATATTGCATTACAATTGGTGGATTTCCATGTTTGAATATTGCCTGATTATATGAGATTTGTAGATTAAACCAAAAGCACCAAGTTAAAGCACAGTGTTAAGTGTGGATTCAACACCTTTCTGTACACATACAAAAATGAGCGGTTAGATTCAAAACAAGGGAAAATGTTTTCATTTAACACTGTTACATTCAAATGTTCCATTATTGTTCAAAATCATTAATGGAAGAATAAAGATGAACTTTGTGGTGTATTATAGCTCCTTTCTCTTCATGATGGAAGTGAAAGATGACTTGCTCTCTTTCTTTGTCACACTTTCACCTTTTTTTTTTTAACGTGAAGCCACAAATAAACATCAACATCCAGTATATTGTGCTAAGTAGCAGTACTGTACCTAAACGCTACAGCTAATTTGGTATTGGGAAAAGAGGACCACCTTATTCTATTAGGTTAGCACCCTCTAGTGTCTCTGCCCATGTAACTGTGTCCTAAATGAAACTGCACAGGGACCGCAACATGAAGCAAATGACCTAACAATGCAACAAGTTTAAAACCTGAGGTACAAAAAAAAAAATCTTACTAGCTATGATTTTAAATAAAAAAAAACAGTCAAATTAAATACTTGATTTAATACATATAAAACCTTTAAGAAAATTAAGACATTCTCAGACCTTTTTTTCCTTGATTTTAATTTTAGACTTTTTTCAGACTTTCAATGACCTGTGGAAGCTCTGTGTGAAACAGTTGTAACAGATAGAGCAGTAGAACCCTTCATTAGAAGAGAGTGGGAAAGCTCTGCATTATAAATATCTGTACTGAAGGGACAAACTTTAAAAATAAAGGTCACCTCGCTCTCTGTCTGACCCACACTTACACAGACTGGCCTGCTACCATTTGCTTGCAGATGTTACTGTTTTACATTTTAAATAAGGAACACAAAAACAGAGATCATATATTTTATAAATGATCCTGATTTTTATTTCAATCAGTTTGTTTGTTTTTTCTATAGTTTGATCTAAACAGAGGGGGAGGACCCTCCTTTCACTTTGATATAAATCATTTTTTTCAGGCCAAAGTTAAATTAAGTTTAATCCCATTCACACATCAGTCCTCACACACACCGCACACATCCTCCACACACACACACACACGTCCTAATGTTTATATCCAATTATCTTATTTCTTTAAATTTCATGTCCATGTCCTATACTAATCTGTCATGTGCTGCATTAACAAAAACATGAGTCTTGTTTTATTGATTGATTTTGGAATTACTTGGCTTTTAATCAAACAGTAAATGCAAAAACAAAGTGCAGTTTAAGGTGGCATCTCTAAAATGTAAGCAGTTTATTATAATAATGAAATCAAATTCTGCTATCTGAAACACTGGAGTGAACAACAACTGGAATTCTGGAATAACTGGAAAAATACTCTAAAGATTAAGATTAATTAGACAAACCAATTAACCTAATTATTCATTGCAGTTTAAAAGTCCATAGCAGTCATAGACCATTTATATGGTCTATCAGTCATGCCACAATATTTATATTACTTCAGCGAGACACGCTCTGTATGCCCATAGCCTCCTGCTCAATGTAAGCTGCTAGTATTTCTACACAGTGATTTAAGTATGCAGCTGATGACACCTACACACTGCAGCTGGCACTTTGAATCAGCGAACACCTCAGTGCAAAAAATGGCACAACAGTTGAGAAAAAAAATCCCGTCTCCAAGGATGCAGGTAGCAAAACCACACTGCCAAAACACACAACATACACACAACGTAAACAATAAAATTCCTCCATTCAAAACGGAAGTTCTTAAAGGTACAGCAGACGGAGGTACATCTGATCTTAACATCCATGTATTGCCGTATGTATCATCGGTTAATTAATCACATTTCCTTTCAGTACTCTAAACTGCACTTCATCAACAATCATCGTGCTGAACCGATGTTGCTGTTGTCTGTTTTCTGTTACATGTTCATGGACACAACTTTCACAGTCTTCACACAAAGTTACTGTCCTGATCATAAGTTCTGCAGTCCAAACTAAATCACTGCAATAAATCCACTCTTAGTTTCTAGAGTTTGGACATCAGTTCTGCAGTGACAACATCTCCTTCTCAGACTGATCTAGGTTATCAAGGATCACGCACTGTTTGTCACACTCCAGTGAATCCACTGCAGACCACTCTTTGCTGGCGCATTAAAGGCTGATATCAACTCAGCCTCCGCCTTCTGTCTGGGGTGCAGAGGTTGGCTCTGCTCCATGATCAGGAGAGAATCAGAATGAAGTCCCTTCGGCCACTCTGATGTAATCCTTGAAGTCAGCGGGGACACTGAGCATAGAGCAGACCTGTACAGAAGCATCGAGAGGTTAGCTAGCAGGTTATGCAGGAGAGTGACAGCTCACTGGAGAATAAGCCTGCTTTTAGCACTGGTAGTGGACAGTTTTTAAAATATATACCAATTAAATCTGTTGATTCATTTTCTGTTCATTTGCTGCTCTTGCTGCTGTGGTTTGATAAATGAATTATCACCACTCATTACAAAAGCTGCAGCGAGAAGAGGGTCATAATGACATCATTATGACCCTCTTCTCGCTGCAGCTTTTGTAATAGCACTCTGAGCACATCCAAAGTACTAGATCATCTGATCTAGTACTTTGATGGGAGAGCACTTGGGAATACCAGGTGCGTTTAAGCTTAAAGCGCCTTGAGACGACTGATGTTCTGATTTGGTGCTATATGAATTAAACTGAATTGAATTAATGTTAACAGGTCCAAAGAGTGCTTCAAAAAACAAGGCAAGAGAGAAAAAATAATGCTACAGAAAAGTGAATTAGTCATGTTACATATGTACTTTTTTATTCTTTTACTTTTTTCGGGATAAGTAAAACAAAGGTCAGTAAGCTTGTATTACTCAAAGCAGTTTTGCTTCCTTTGCTTTGTAAACAAAGCCCTAAGATATGGGATATGCATCTTTGCTGGCTTCAACCAATCTGTTAAAGTGACAGCATTCCATCTTCTTCAGAAAAAGGTCACTTTTACACTAATGGGAACCTTATTCTATTTCATCAGCACTCCCCACAGCAGGTGAAGAAGCTGTGGAGGGGCTCCTCACTGACAGGTCAACAAACAAACCAGTAAAGCAAATAAGATTGAAACTAGTGACTGCAGTGACACTGAAGCCATAGCCTTATCTGCCATACTTACAGTGAGGGGTGTAATTATTTCATCCCCTACTGAATTTGTAAGTTTGCTCAGAAAGAAATGAAGAGTCTCTAATTTTTATGGCAGTTTCATTTTAATGAAGAGAGACAGAATATCATGCATGGCACTGAGTGAAATAAAGCCCCCCCCGCAGATTGGCTGTGTGGCCATAGATTGCAATCAATCAATCACAGTTACTGCTGATCTCAATTTGTTATGTGTATGAAGCACACCTGTCCACAGAATCACTTTCTTCCATTCCAACCTCTCCACCATCAAGACCAAAGAGCTTGATGAGTACTGTTGATACTATTATTCGGAAACGGAAGAATAAAATGACCATCAGTTGCCCTCGGCCTGGAGCTCCATAAAAGATCTTACCTCATGGAGGGAAGATGATCATGAGAAAGGTGGTAGACCAGCCCAAAACTACACAGGAGGAGCTTATTAATGATCTGAAGGCAGTTGGAACCACAGTCACCAAGAACACCATTGGTAACACACACTACGCCGTGATGGACTGAAATCTTGCAGCGCCTGGAATGTGGAAACATCTGGGGTTGTTTTTCTGCTAAGGTTACAGGATGACTTCAACGCATCGAGAACCAATGGACAAAAAGCTCAGCCAGAACACTGAACAGGACTTCCAGCATGACAGTGACCCAAAACATACCAGCAAAGGAGTAGCTAAAGAAGAAGCACATTAAGGTCATGGAGTGGCCTAGCCAGTCTCCAGACCTCAATCCTATAGAAAATCTGTGGAGGGAGCTATGGCTTCAAGTTGTCAGGGGTAACCGGAAACCTAAGGGATTTAGAGAGTTTCTGTAAAGAGGAGTGGGCCAAAATCCCTCCTGAGATGTGCGCAAACCTGGTGACCAACTACAAGAAACATCTTATCGCTGTGTTTGCCAACAAGGGTTTCTCCACCAAGTAGTAAGCCATGTTTTGCTTGAGGATCAAACACTTATTTCCCTCAATGACATGCAGATCAATTTATAACTTTTATCTAATGTGTTTTTCTGGTTCGTGGCTGATACTCTGTCTCACTCCATTAACCCTTTAACAGCGGCGATCGCCGCCGATGCACCTGTTACCTGCTCTTACTTGTAACAGCTGATTAATGCCGAGCGTATTGCCGCTGAAACACCTGTTCAAACGCACTTTGAATTACGGCAATTATGGTAATTACTGCCAGAAGTCTGCGAATGGCAGCACTTTTGAAGTTAAAGGGTTAAAGTGAAAAAACTGAAAGGAAAATGAAAAAAAAAACCAAACATAAAAATTAGAGACTGTTTATTTCTTTGTAAGTGAGCAAACTTACTAATTCAGAAGATAATCAAATAATTATTTCCCCCACTGTATGAGAGAGAAACACCAGGGAGCTCTGACAAGTATGTCCCTCCTGTTAAACGACAACCTGTATCCACAAGACTTGTTGAAGTTGTTAAGTCTTGGATCACTAGGCACCTGAAAGAACTGCTTAATAAAATGAAGAAGGTTATTAGGTCGGGGAACAGGGAAGAACTCAGTACTGTTCTTACCTGTCTGAACTTGGCTCGAAGCTTGTCCATGTCATCCTGTAGCTTCTCAGACTGGGGATCATCAATAGGAGAGCTTTGGATCAAACCAAGGAGGGTCTCCAGTGCTTTCACACGCTTTCTGATGGCACACGAGTATACACAAGTTGGATTCATACAGCTCAAACTCAAACTTTGAGATGTTCGGGTGGCGACCAGGTGAAACACTTACAAATAACTTCTTTCCTAATGGAAACAACAGTTGTGTGAAAAATAATTTGGGCTCCCCTCCCTGATTTTTTATAAATTGAATATTAGTTAAACGTTTCAGATCAAAGAATACTAGACAAAGATAAACTGAGCAAATACAAATTGCAGTTTTTAATGATGATTTCATTTCTTAAGGGAAAAAGTTATCCAAAGCTAACCTGGCCCTCTCTGAAAAAGTAACTGATTAACCACATTTTTGGAAAGCGGAGTTCAGTTTCAGGCCTGATTACTGCCAGACATGCTGAAACAGGAATTCACTTAAACACAACCTGGCTGACAATGTGAAGCAGGCTAGATCTCAAAAAAGCAACACATCATGCCACAAACTAAAGAAACAGCTGAGAAACAAAGTCACTGACATCTATCAGTCTGGAAAGGGTTACAAAGTCATTCCTAGGGCTTCCGTATCTGAATTAAAACAACTCTGCAAAGAAGAGTGGGCCAAAATTGCTCCACAGCGATGTGTAAGAGTCACTGCCAGTTATCACAAATGCTTGATTGCAGTTCTTGCTGCCAAGGGTTACACAACCAGTTACTAGGGTTGACTTTTTAATACTGCATTTGCATCATCAATGCTGAATTGTATTTGGTGTCTACAAAGGCATTTCAAACCAGAAGAAGTTTATGAACTTATCATTTTTTTTATTACATTAAATCTGATCATCACTAAATTAAAATCTCTCATATTAACTCTTTCAGCTAACCTCATGGGGGAAAGTGTGGAAAATGAAGAGCAAACTAACAGTAGCACCAATAATAAGATAAAGAACTTGAAATAACGTCATCTATATTAAACTCTTGCTGCATTGCGTGTTGAGAAGCAACAGCCCACCTCATCCAACCACACACGATCAGCAGAACCAGATATATGGATGCTGAACGGGTGGTGTTATTCAAGGTAACTTCAGCCAGGATTAATCAAAGAAGCAAAGGACAGTTTCAGCCCACAATCATCATGCTGGCTCGTATTAATTGAGCTCTGCAGGTCACTGCTGTGCGCTGAAACATCACAGGATTCAAACTGAGCACAAAGCGATGAATACCCGCATGAAATTATTGGAGGATCTTGTTTGTGGAGCTCGTACCTCGATTTGGCATCAGTGCTATGCCGGAGGAGACACTTCCACGTGACAGCAAACCCGTAATAGAAGGACATCTGTCAGGAAGAAGGTGACAGGGACCCAGTGTGAGCTCTAAATCAAAGATAGACGTAGCTTTGTGGTCGCGATCCTCACCTCACAGGACAGCCGGGCCCCGTGAGCGGCTCCATGTCTGCGGCCGTCCTGCAGTCCTCGGCGGGTCCCCTTCTCAAACCCCTCCTGATAGCCTTCTCCACGGAACCTATAAGACAACCACACTTAGCTTCACACTGCTAAAAGAAGCGACATTTACCCACAAAACTCACCTTTCTTCCGCCAACAGAATACTATCAAATAGATCATCCTCTACCATCCTGCCGGCCATCGTTCCAGGAGCTGCAAGGTAAGCGCCGGAAGTTGACATCTGATGGTTTCCTCCTACACCGCAGCAGTGCTGCCCTCTAGGGGCTGGAGGTCAAAGTGTAACAGACATTCTGACACCAGATGAAGTGTATTTTATTTTATTTTGTTTAATTTTATGAAGGAGGACATACGTAGATTAGTGTGATAGAGGGGGATTCAATTACAATAAAAAAATGGCTTTTAATTTGCTTTCATTATTACATTTTAGACTAGAAACATACTATATATGTTTTACAGGACGCTGTGCAGTCCTGTGAAACTGTTTGGTGGGCACTGTTCCAGAAGGCTTGTGGTTTGTTCAGACGTAACTTTGCTAAACTAAGCCATCCTGCCATGTTCTTTTAAAGAGACGGAGTATTCTTCTGGCATCCATTCCGAACAAGCCATACTTGTTTAGTCTTTTTCTAACTGTACTGTCATTAACTTTAACATTTAACATGCTAACTTGAAGCTTGTACAGTCTGAGATGTGCAGTACTGTGCAAAAGATTTGAGCTAACCCTCATTTCTTTAATATTTTTGAAAAATGGGAAATAGATGTAGGTTTTATCGAAACATGCAAATATACATGAAAATACAGTCTAAAACAGAGTTTGTACAATTCAAATGAGCTTGAACATCACTGTTTTGGATGGTTGTGTGTATCCTTTAACACAGCCTGAGCTCTTCTGGGCAGCTTTCTTCTAATTTCTCTAAATAGTTTCATAAAAAGGTTCTCCAGGCTTCCTGAAGGACATTCAAAGCTCTTCTTTGGATGTTTCTGCCTTTTGTCTTGTTCTCTGTCAGGATGCTCCCACACTGCTTCAGTAATGCTGAGGTCCAGGCTCTGGGGAGGCCAATCCGTGACTGATAGCGTTCCACTGTGTGTTCTTATATCCAGGCATGCACTAATCATATTAAAAAATACATCTGTTTTGTAAATCTCAGTCATACTATGTTTCAAAATGGAAGATTATCTGTGGTATGAAACTGCACACTCACTGACTAATGACTAATGACAATCAAAAGTTGCTAGTCAGACCAGCCCCTCTTCATCACATCCAGGTTATTGCAGCCGAGATGGTAACTGGGCAAACGCTCATCTCGAAACTTTAAAAAAGGACTTCAGAAACAAATGGGTGACATCACCCATAGGTGACATCACTGGACAGTTTTAATTTTTATTCTTTCTGCTGAAGCCTCAGTGATGTTTAACGGTCTGAGAGCAAGTAAAGAATCAAAATAAGATTCAAACATAGGCTTGGACTGTGTGTGAATTTCATAGAACATTCATAAGCGCAAATAGCTGTCCTGTTTTAGGATCGTATATTGAAGCTTATAGAACGTTAAAATAGTTGTAAAATTGCTTGAAACCAGTGAGAAGAAAATGAAGGATTAAAGATGCATCTAAGAATCTATATTTCTTTCTGAGGCTCCTGAGCAAAACACAAAGACACTGCACACTATTAAAGAAGGCTGTTAGATACCTGAAGGTGACCGTGTAAGACACAACATGCCTGCATAGATGACCTGGTGTTTCCACAGGTGTTCTTCTATTAAACTCCTACACTCACCATTAGGTACAGAGGTCTGAGGGATCTTCCAGGAATAGTGATGCTATTTTCTGGAGAAAATGGATCAGTTTGGACCCCATTTTGCCTTCAAAACTGCCTTAATTATTAATGGCATAGGTTCAACAAAGTGCTAGAAACATTCCTTTGGTCTATACTGACATGATGACATCACATAGCAGAATTGTTGGCCCTGCATCCATGAATCTCCTATTTTGCCACATTCCCAAAGGTGCTCTGCCACAATGAAAACTGTGGAAAACACTCTTTCAGACCATTCTCTGTAAACCTGATTATGTGGGAAAATCTCAGCAGATCAGCACTTTCTGAAGTAGTCAGACCAGTCCTTCTGGCACCAACAATCATGCCATGTTCACAGTGACTTAAATCACCTTTCTTCTGATCTCTGGGCTTCCTGAAGCTCAGTTTGAACTTAAGCAGGTCATCTTGATGATGTCTACATGCTTAAATGCACTGTGTTTTTAGATCTTTTTGATAGCAAATATAAAATGAACAAATGTGTGTTAAAATATGTAAATGTGAGAAAATATCTATGAATATTGGTGAGTGGCAATAAATGTGTGCAAAAAGAGAGTGTTTGTATGTGAGTATGAACTTTGAGTTGATGTTTGGCCTGATTAATATACTTCTTGGGTAGATTAAATGGTGTAATTTTATGTTATTGATTATAGTTATCATTTTTATTGTTATAGATATTGTATTATTACATATTAATCCATGGGTGTCCCATAAATTTTATTCTAGGCTGAAGACGAGGATGCGGTTAGCTGGTAGTGATGTATGTTCTAAACTATGTCAACAATGTAGACATATTTATCTTAGAACTATTTGTTTGTAGCCAGACTGATCACTATTTCTTACAGGAATGTTTTCTTAAGTATTTTAGCCTCAGTTTGTTTGTCAGTCATTTTTGGCAATGTAGAGTTTTAATCCTGTCCTTTTCTAATGTGGTGGTTTCCACCAGGGGGTTCGTGCTTGCCAGCAATATAATTTGTCTGTGCATGTTTATTTAGCATTGCATTTTAGTTTGTTGTGTACTTTGCTCACTGATAGAATACTTTAAGTTTTAAACTGGCTCTTAATAAACCTTGGAACCTAACTCTCACTGACTGCCATGGCTTCTTAATTGAAGCCTCTGTGCTGTCTCTTAGTTTATCCTTGTTCCAAAAACAAAAAACACACTAAATTAGACCACATGAGCCTCTGTTGGAATAGCCAGTGGCAGCTGGATTGAAGCAGGAGTTTTGAGACAGAGATGAGATGCAGACCAGCCAGGTGTTTATTTCCCAACATTACAGATTACAGAAAACATAACAAAACAAAATAAGAAGGCAGAAGCTTAAAAAAGAGCAAACTGTAAATAAGCAAGACCACCATGATTTTACATTGCAAAACACCTATGATGATGTAGTACTTTGGATGAAAAGAAGTTTCTTTGTCTGAAATATGGCCTTCTAACAGCAGGGGGCACTGTCAAACAAGTGGACTAACGAAGGAAGGTTTGTGAGTGAGTATGAAACTGCTGACCTGGCCATTTATCAATTCTTTGAAAAGGAAAAGTGCCAGCAGGGGCAGCTTTGGTCAGTGGTAGTGATGGTTTCAGCCTCTGAAAACAAGTTATCTTAAACAGTTCAGAAGTCCAGAAGTGTTTCACTGCCAAGAACGTGCTTCTGTGTTTTCTTTCTGCCAGCTATGAAAACACAGCTGGAGGTTTTGGATAAGGGACCATCACCAACATTAACACAGATTAATGATTGAGTTCTGCAAACATTTCTATGAGGCCAAAGCCCACTGGTTCGTCAGTGGGTGAAAATGCATGTCATGCTTTCACCCTGTTGTCACATTTACTTGTACGCATAAAAGACAAACTAATTTATAAAACGATATTGGAAGCTTAATATTTTTAAGCACAATCTTTAACAAAATTGAAAAAAGTTTGCTGGGGATTTCACGCAGTCCCCACATGTCTTATACACCGTGTATGTATGTATGTGTATGTGTATGTATCCTGACACATGAATTCTACAAAGCAATTTACAATGTATTTCTTATTCACACAAAACTAGACACCAGTGGTAGCAGAGAGACTGTGAGACACACTGAGGGATCAGACAGGTTTTTCTGTGCTGCTCAGAGAATTGTGGTTGAGGGATTTGTGTGTCACAGTGATCCCAGGGGCTGTGTGTCCGGGGGCTTTTGCCCCATGGTAGCGGCAATTCCAACTACTTCTATGAGAGATAGATTAAGGGTACAGTTTACCCTGGGATAAGGTTACTTGGACCCCACCCTGGAGCCATGCCCGTGGAAGGTCCTCAAGAGAGAGCGCACCTGGCGACTGGGCCTTAACCCATGGGGCCCAGCCAGCTGCAGCCCTCCTGTAGGCCACCTGCAGGAGGGCTACAGGGGTTGGGTGTAATTTTTATTGGGCAGCGGCCAAAGGCAGAGGCCCTGACAGAGCTATCCCCAGCTATCGAGGCTGGCTACTGGGACATGGAACGTCACCTCTGTTTTGGGGAAGTAGCCTGACCTAGTGTGTGATGTTGAGTGGCTGGATATTGTCAGACTCAGCTCAACACACAACCTGGGCTCTGGAACCAGTCTTCTAGAGAGGGGCCGGACTCTGTTCCAGTCTGGAGTTGCTTTCGTTTAGAGGCAGTGGGCTGGGGTGGGTTTCCTTGTATACCATTGGCTCGCTGCTTGTACGTTGGAGTTTTCACCGGTGGATGAGAAGCTTGCATCCCTGAGCCTTCAGGCCGGGGAATGTGTATTGACCATTGTATGCACTTATGATCCAAATGACAGTTCAGAGTTACCAGGATTCTTGAGGTGTTTGAGGGTTCTCCATCAGGTGACTCCATCATCCTACTGGGAGACTTCAACGCTCACGTGGGCAATGACAGTGAGACCTGGTGGGGCGTGATAAGGAGGAATGGAACTGCCTGATCTGAACCCGAATGGCGTTTTATTATTGGACTTCTGTGCAAACTACAATTTGTCCATAACAAACACCATGTTCAAATATATGGAGGTCCAGAAGTGCCATGGCACCGGGACACCCTAGGTCACAGGTCAATGTCACCGATTCTGTTTATCATTTTATGGACAGAATTTCTAGGTGTAGCCAGATGGTGGAAGGCTTCTGGTGGCCTCAGGATCTCATGTATGCTTTTTGCGGATGATGTGGTCCTATTGGCTTCATCAGGTGGTGGCCTCCAGCTCACACTGGAGTTCACAGCTGAGTGTGAAGCAGCAGATATGAGAATTAGCACCTCCAAGTCTGAGGCTATGGTCCTCAGCCAGAAAAAGGTGGAGTGCCCACTCTGGGTCAGGGACGAGTTGCTGCCCCATTGGAGGAGTTTACATATCTTGGGGTCTTGTTCATGAGTGACGGGAGAGGGAAGCGGGAGCTGCAGTGATGTGGACGCTGCACCAGTTTATTGTGGTGAAGAGAGAGCTGTTAATTTACTGATTGATCAGGGAATCCCTCAGCTTTGGTCATGAGCCTTTGGTAAAAGATCTAATGAAGAGTGCAGTCATTCGAGCAGGGCTCGGAGTAGAGCTGCTACTCTTCTGCATCGAAAAGAACTAGTTGAAGTGGTTGGGGCATCTGACTAGGATGCCTCCTGGGTGCCACTTGGGTGAGGTGTTCGATACATGTCCTAATGGGAGGAAGCCCTGGGAAAGACCCAGGACATGATCCAGGCTCTTTCTTTACAGAAGGGAAGAGAGTTAATTGTCAAATAATCCATTTACTTGTTTTTGTTAAAACACCTCTAGACATTTAAAAAAAAAAAGCCAAATCTAAAGTTGTAAGACATCCTTGATTAGTCCTGTTTATCTGAGTGAAGTATTTTGTTCCTTAAATTGACTGCATGGGATGCATTATTTGAGCTAGTTGTTGATATTTGGTATAGTCATTACTAGAGATGCACCAATTGCAATTTTACCTTACCTTTTACATTACCACACAAAAGCAGGTGCAACATATTTAAAGAACAAAGCAAATATCAGTTACTTCAGTCATTTTCCAGTATGTTTTTCACACACCAGGTACTGTAACAGGATATAATCGACCCCTTTCTCTTTTTCACTCCTCTCGATAACTTTTCTGCTAACTGCTTTGGTCCGTTGCTCATACTGAGGCTCATACCAAGGCTGCTAGCTTGTGGCCAGGCCTGAGCTCTGGATAGCTTTAGGCACTTTGTCTTTGTTAACTTTGTCTTTGTTAGCTTCTCAATTTTCATGTTTTAGTGTCTCATTAGGCAAACCGTGGCTTACTTTGGTGAACTTTGTGTCTTCACTCACAGTGAAAAGCTGACAAGCTAACGGCATGTTAACATGTGGCTGACTGTTTGCACCCCTGTGAGATGGACTGACTTGTGATCAGACTGATGTGAGGCTGACCAGCCGGTCACTGTTCAGGGTAGGAGTGCTGAAAATCAGTTGATTCCTATCCCTGGTTGACCGATGCATCTGTAATTATTACTAAACTCTGAATCAGTTTCTTTGTTTGTTTTTTTATTTTATTTATTTCAGTAGCCATATGTAGTGGTCATTGTCTTTATGTTTCTTTTCAGGTATCACACTGTTTAAACTTATTGACTTAACTGGATTTTAGTATAAACTGCCTACCCTCAAAGTCAGTTTCTACAGTCAACCTCTAATCTTATACAGGGCAAAATCGTAGCATAAGCTATGCAATTGTGTGATGTTTTAAGGTTACAATATTATACAGATACCCAACAACAGCTCCTTTAGCAGCAACTATGCTGCTAGATTTGGAAGAGTGATCTGCAGCTGTCTCTCTGAATTGATTAAGGTTTAGGTTTGAAACAGTGATCCTAATTCTAGGAACATATGTAAGTCAGTGTAATGTACTCCGGGGAGGTAGGAACACAAATCTCTCTCTGTTTATGCCTGTTCAATTTGTTCTGTTCTGATACCGAGCACGTGTGGACTCATAAACTTTGGCAGGACTCCAGAGCAACACAGCTGTTCAAGTAACAGATGCCCTGCACTATTTGTTTTGTGTGTTTGAGACAAAGACAGTAAAAAAAACCAAAAAAAAAAACATGAAAAAACCTCTCTGGAAGTTGATTGTGATGATTTAAACATGAGCAACGCAATCTTACTCGTCAAAAGGGTTTGCCTGTGCTTTCTCTCTCTCAGAAGTATATGCTCTCTACATCAGATAGATTAAAGATAGTGCCCTTAAATGCCAAGGTTACTGCATCTGACTTAAACCTTACATGTTAAATCATTGTAACACTGTACAGCATAGGTTTAGATTCTAAAATGGTGATGGATAGACCATAATTACATCTTCAAAATAGTCCAAAGGTATACACAAAGTGTAAAGGGCTAATTAAAGCTAATGCATAATGGCTGTGGAAAACATGAAAAAATTCAGTAATATATATAACTGTTTCAATCACACATATCTGTTATGTT
>VUQM01049116.1:0-13478 GCA_015108615.1 Australoheros scitulus | reverse complement strand
CCAGGGTGCACTTATTTTGTGTTTTTCAAGGTGCTTGGCAGGTAGGTTTTGTGATAACCACATATTATTACTGTTAAATATACTGCTCAAAAAAGAAATGCAAGTTTGTGTTTTTAATTGATTTTATAGACCAAAACTGTGATAGTTGTGGTCAGAAGTATACATGCACTCATTATGAGTATGAATGTCATGGTAATTTTGGCCTTTTAATGATGATTGTACAGCATACATCGTTAATTTTTTTAACTTTTAACTTTTAACTTTTTTTTTTAAACAAGAACTGGGTAACAAGTTTGGATTTATTTTGGATTTTGGAAACTGCCATTCTCAAAGAATTTCAGGAACAACCCAGGAACCACCAAGGCTCAAGCCTGCCATGAACTGGAAACTGCTGGAAGACCAGCGTCGCATGGACAAGCCAAATCCCTTCTGGAGAAAAGTTTTATGATTAGACAAGACCAAGAGCTCTTGGCCACAATGACAAGAAGACAATGACAACTATGTTTGGAGGAGTAAAGGATGGGGCTTTGAAACCAAAGAACGCTGTATCAACTATCAGGCATGGTGGTGGTAGCATCATTCTCTGGGGCTGTTTTCCTGCCAGTGGCGCTGGTACATTGCACAAAGTGGATGGAATAATGACGAAGGAGGACTACCTCCAGCTTCTTCAACTTCACCTCAAATCAAAAGCTCAACAGTTGAAAATTAGACACAACTGGGCGTTCCAACAGGACAGTGATTCCAAACATGCATCAACTGGTTTTGGGATGGATAAAGCAGGGTAACATTAAGCTTCTGCAATGGATTTCCCAAAACCCTGACCTTAACCAATTGAAAATTTGTGGACTATGCTTAAAAGCTGGGCGTGGAGAGATAAGAATCTAATCATCTAAAATGCCTAAATTTTTTAAAAAGCACAATGCTTCTTTATATGTTACAAGTATGACACTGGAAGACTCTTTTGAAGGTAAAGCTTCTCAGAGCTCACCTAAAATTGGAGTTTAAGGCAAACACTTGTGGACAAGATTCAAGACAATCTTGGTTCAGAGAACATTTATACAAGTGTGAAGTAAAAACCTGTAGAATATATATTCATGAACTCTGAATTTTCAGTGAATTTGGAGGCTCTTCTAACCAGGTAAATAAGTTTGTTGTGAGACGGAGACTTTAAGAAAATTGAAAGGTGTTTAAACTTTGTGTTTTCAGTCATAATGTGACTGTCTTGGTAAATGCAAGAAAGGTTACAGTGTGTCACAAAGCTCTATTGGTGGGAAGAATGGGCATACGTTATTCTCCACACATGTAGGAAAATTTATTTGCATGTGGTGAAATTTCCTCTTCTATCACCACAGTATAAATTAGGTCACCAGGATACATGAGACTGGCATCTTCACAAATGCTTTGCATACACTGAACCAGTCTAACAAGTAGTTCCCGTAGTAGAAATTCTAGTTTCAAGTATTTTCTGTGCTGAAAAGAGAATGCACTGGCCTGGATATTACTATGTTTTAGAAAGAAAAAATGGGGGGAAACTCACAGATTTGAGAGTGTAGTTGTCTTTTTTTCTGTTTTAGCCTTGTTAGCCAAAGGCCTTATTCTGGATTGCCTGATCACATCTCATCATTGGATGACTTTTGCCTTTAAGTGTAACTATTCCCATTAAAAACTATCTTTACAAATGGGTTTCCCCACATTACCCCATGACCCTGACCATGCTTAGATCATGTGATGACTACTGAGTTAAACTCCATCCACTGATAAAGAAGCTATGTCTGGTAATTGGACCTTGAGCTGGGGTGGCTCTTTCTTGTTTTAGTTCCTTTGCCTTACTTTCAGTGATATGTTTGTTTGCCTGTCTGACTACCAATAAGATTACACAGAAAGGACCAAGCTGAATTTTGTGAAACTTGCTGTAGATGTAGAAATTGAAGAAAAAGGGAACCTTGTAAATTTTGTTGCAGGTAACTTTTTTTTAAATGATGAAACAGGACATTGGCCTTGGTGTAGCACAGTCGCTGAACTGTTATCTAAAATGAGTGTTTCTCATCAAAAAAACATTGTCAATCAAGTATTACTATAGTTTGTGGCAAATGTGATACAGGACAGGATGGATCCATGCTTTCATGTTGTTTTTGCCCAATTCTAACCTTGCCATCTGAATTTGATGGCAAAAATTGAGACTGATCTAAGCAGGCAACATTTTTCCAATCTTCTGCTGTCCAATTTTGGTGAATTGTCCCCTCAGTTTCCTGTTCTTTTTTTTTTTTTTGCATTTTTGGCCACAGCGGCTTTTATCATAGCGGAGAGAGACAGGAAATGGGGGGAAAGATACAGGGGAAGACACGCATATGCCACGTCACAACGCGGCATATGTATGTGGTCGCCGGCTTCACCACTAAGCCACCCAGGCGCCGCAGTTTCCTGTTCTTAGCTGACAGGAGTAGCATCCGGTATGGTCTTCACTATTTTTCTCTTTTTTGGACCATTCCATGTAAACTATAGAGATGGGTGTGTGGGAAAATCCCTGTGGATCAGCAGTTTCTGAAATATTCAGAGCAGCCCCTGTGGCACCAACAACCATGCCACATTCGAAGTTACTCAAATCACCTTTGTTCCCCATTCTGATGCTCTGTTTGAACTTCAGCAGGTTGCTTTGACAATGTCGCTTTGAGTTTCAGCCACGTGATTGGTTGATTAGATGTTTTTGTTAATGAGCAGTTGAACAGACATTTTGTAAATTCTTTCTTGCCTAAGTGAGAGTCGAGGCAAAGGTATGACCGGTGCCAGTGCCATTTTTCCTTCTATCAGCATATGAGAGATTAAACTACTGTAAGCCAAACTTTATGAAACTTGGTAGCAAAGAGGAACATTGTCAAAGAAGAAACCCACTAAAACCGTATTACAGATCATTTTCTTAAAAATTGCAAAATGGTGCATACGTTGGCCCAAATGTTCTTCTAGTTTACCACATGTGTGAATTGAGAAAACAAACCCAAACATTTACTGTAACTTCTTTACCGTTCCTCTTACTGAGATATCAAATTGTAATAAGGACTTTATTCTGCAACCTGCAGCCTCAATCGGTAACCACTTTTTAAAAAATCATGTACTCCGTTTAAAAAAAAAATCCTCCTGGGAGCACATCAGAAGCCTCTGCCATCTTTGTTCTTGTGTTTTCTCTGCCTTTATCTGAGTCTCCTTGGGAAACTAATGATGTCCTTTCATGCTCTCCTCCTTGTTCACAGTCTGACAAAGTGGAAGCCTACAATGCAGGAAAACTGATGAGTATGCAAATGACTGGAGACAGAGATAGACAAAGGGAGAGAAATGAAAGCAGAGAGGCAGTAGTGGAGAGTGATATGTGTCATTTGGTGATGTCATGCATCCAAGCGTCCAGGGTGACAGCAGCGGTGGTAACAGCCTGAGTCAGAGGATGACATCAACGCTACAAGCTGTCAGACAGGTTGTGAAAGGGCTTAGTCTCACGCTCCCATTGTCCCTTGGTTAATGCTGTTATTCAGGCTGCCACCGGCCTTACCATTTGTTAATCTGACCTAAACACACTTAAACACAGGACAAAGACACACAAACAGCAAATTTAAAGGCCAGCAAAGAGAAAGGCCAGCGGTGAAATGTCAGCCTATAACACACCATCAGAGCTTTTTGAATACAAAAGGAGCACACAGTTTTGAGTGAGGTCAGGCAATGAAAATTTACTAGCAGACAGATTCGCTGGAGTTTACAAAGCTTGAACTGATTGCCTTACTGTGAAAAAACATAAAGGCAGCATTTTTAGTTTATTTTTTCTTACCATTGAACACAGTGAAAGACCAAAAACAACATTAAACTGGCCATTTAGACCATGTCTTATTTATATCTCTGTGTCACAGACCTCCAAAAACACATAAATCAGCAACACTGTTAGGGTGAGTTACTTGTCCCTTCATTATCATGGACATGGGCACTGCACTTTATCTGCAACCTACATACGGTACACAGTCTTTGTGCTCTGAGAATTTATTTAACTAGAAAATTGAGTATTTACTCCTATTTGAGGAGCATTGTCAGTTCAGCGAACAGCTTTTAAAATTAATTTTCAGAAGGAACAAATGGACTTGGGGCTGTGCGCCACAATCAGGATGTGTTAACAGATGGACAAACCTTGTTTGTTTCGTTCTATTCTTGGAATTTGCTGACAAGAAATACACAAAACATCACCAAAGCTATCCATTAAGATAAAAGCACATGGGGAATAATAACAAAAATAGATTTGACATACTAAACTTCACATTGAAGATTCAAAATAAGAAATATATTTCATTTTGTGTTTCAATTATATTCTTAAAGGGGTCCTATTATGCTAATTATTTTCTGTCCAATATCTGCCGTTATAAAAGTGGATGATCATATTGAACAACAAAAGCTCTGGCTACAAACTACTGTAAACACCCAGTTTCAGACAGTTTTTTGCACTTGGATCTGTATGATGTCATTAAGAGTGGATATCCTTAATATGATCATCTCAAGTACTGCTTTAGCTGCGAGTGCAGAAACACATAGGCCATCGTTTGATGTTCTTCAACATAAAAGCAAGGATCTCCTACACCCCAGATTCTCTGGGCCCCCAGTTTTCATTATTTCAACTTCTTTTCTTTAGAGTGTTTGTTGTTGCTCTTGTATTACCTTACTTTTTTTTTTTCTGCTGGTGATGAGTACATATAAAAATCCAGGAGATACAAGTTAGTAGGTTTCATTCCCTGAGGACCAGGAACGTCTGGACTCATCATGGATATCCTTGCAAGGATCACCTTTCAGCTAACAGGCCAAGAGCTGGTCATTTCCATCCCTGCATTCATGTTAAATATTGTGAAAAGGGGCGCTGCCCTGCTGATCATGTCACTGCAACCACAATCTGCACAGCGATGACCGTGGGTGGAGACATGCTATTGTGATACCGCTTCCTTTCTGTCTCTTGTTAGTAAGCTAAAAGTACACATAATCTATAAGGGGAAAGTAATTCACTGGTATTGAAAGATAGGCAGTTAGCTCTAAAACTCTAAAAGGCAAATGAGTTCATCAAAAAAAAAAAAAGTACCTCCTGTACAGTTGTTATGAATTCACCATAGAGACCAAACCTGTAAACATGTTAGTTTCATGGCTAAAGCTGGGCATTTTAATCGCAATATATGAACTATTAACTCGCTTTTGAAGGCAGCCTCAAGGCCATTAGAGGAACTGCAGATTTGGGGCACTTTGCATTAACTTCCCTGACTTACTGCAAACAATATATCACCAGCATTTTTGGCGTCATTTCTGTTGACGAGGAGGATGTGGTGATTGTGTTTTCTGTCCTCATATAATTTATGGTTCAAATGAGAAAGCCCTGAACAGCTCTAACGCATGCATTTCCACAGTTTGCTCATCAGTTTTTATAGTTTTGTTGTTTCGTTTTTGTTTGTTTTTTTCCCCCACTAATTCATTTAATAACTCGTCACCCTTTATGCAATAAATATCTAAATGACAAATTTTAACTGATGTCATTGTTGCATAATCTGGAAAAATTCAACCACATTTTCACCATTAACAGCCATCCAGATGCGGGGGGGCGGGCAGCGGAAGTGCTGTTTGCGAGAAGGATGAGTAAACAAGGAAATGCAGAGAGAGACAGACAGGCCACGCTCTCCAGCTCCCACATTCATTCGAAACGCACCAGGCTTTGTTGTATTTTCCAACCACACAAAGACCCTCTATGCAGTCTGGGTACACTGACAAACAAGGCTTCTTTGGGTCAGGTTGAGCTTGTTGTTTGTTCATTGCTCATTGTATTTACACAGAATTATAGATGAGTGGGGTCAACATGAGTCAGTGGGCGCATTTAGACTTCCATGAGTCAGTGTGGTGTACGCATCTAACAGGTTGGTTTCAGGAAAATTACTTCAAAGAATCATTCAGCCTACCTGGTTTTACACCTGTAGAGTTTCAGGGGAATGCACTGAGTGGGAAGCATGCCTCAGCTGCAAGCTGCAGTCTTGATAAGCGTGTGTTTGACTGTGTCGGTGGATGACATCACCAACATGACATCACTGCTGAAGTAGTATAAATATCCATTATGTTTTCTTCATACTTGGGGGGGTAAAAATCTAAGATTACATGTTTACTGAAATCCAGAGTCATTATCCTTCTCAGTTTAGCCACAACACTCATCAGAAGGACAAGAAAGGGGCATAAATTAAAAGATTATGTCATGCGACGACTCACAAAAGATGTGTACATGTGGAATACATTTTATTTGGTCTTCCAGATGCGTTACTCACATTTTCAGATTCTTCCATCTGAGTCCTTTCAAATAAAAATATTTGAAGGCAAACTCTGAAACAACAAACTTTAAAAGGATCAAACAGGGTGCTACAAGTAGATGGAATGACCTCCAAGCAGGAATGAATTAAAGTCACTCTAGTAAGAAAACCTAATTTTGAGTATGTTTGACTTTTCTAAAATTAAATGGTTTAAAATGAATTCAGTTATGATAACAATGCCATAGAAATCAATAAAGGAAAACATGAAATGAAAACTGGCATTAATAATGTTAAAGCATGAACAATACTGGGACCTTGAAACTGTGGCTGCTAAATGAATATTATCCTTTTAATATGTGTGCTTCTCCCACTGTGATGGGTCCACATGCTGCTGTCAGAAAGCTGTGTTATAAGGTAATGTTTTGTCTCCACATTATGAGTAGTACTACTTGGAGTATTCAGAGAAAACACAGTTCCATGAAGTCATCTGTGGCTCTGGAGAGACCTTGTAGTTCATCACAGTGTACATGTCAGACTTTACATTTTTAGGCACGACAGCAGCCAGGTCTATGGTCCAGGCTGAAACTTAATTTTCCCCAGTACTTACAGCAACACTGCCAGCAGTCCCATCATCCACTGCTGTGCTTTTTTTATTTACCACAAATCCTGCCATGCTGCCACTTTTAAATAAAATGCAAAACATTGGCATGTTAACATTGTGTTTGTGGTCAGTGCATTAGCATTTCTGTACCACACAGAGTTGATAGCATAGCAAAAATTCACAACTGGGTTTGATCACAAACCCATCAGATAGAGCAGCAATATCTCTTAACATGTACACATGAGACATTAAACATAAGCTATCAAACATCCAGCTTGCTGACAGAACAGGCCCTATGATCCTATTCAAGTCTGGCAATTCTTGTTCAAACTCCATCCATCTGTCTGTCCTCTACCACTTATCCAGGTCCAGGTCATTGAGGGAGCAGTCTAAACAGAGACACCCATCAGATTTCCCTCTCCCCTGCCACCTCCTCCAGCTCTTCTGGAGGCATCCAAGGCATTCCCCAGGACACCTGAGAGATGTCATCTTTTTAGCAGGTATGCCCCGGGGCCTCCTCCCAGTAAGACATGTCTGGAACACCTTATCTAGGAAGCACCCAGAAGGCAACTTAGTCAAATGCCTGAACTACATAAACTGGCTCCTTAGTGACTCTCCTCTGAGTCCCTCCTGAATGACCGAGTTCCTCACCTTATCACTAAGAGCAAGCCCAGACACCCTACAGAGAAAGCTCATTTCTTCCGCTGGTATATGTGATCTCATCTGTGGGAATGTAGATTGACCAGTAAAACTGATAATTTAATCTAAACCAGGTGGTCTCAATTATTATCAGCATTAAAGCTTTCTTTCTTACATGCCATAGCAAATCAAAGAAAGATGGTTAAATCAAGGACCCACGCTGATGCATTTCATTGAGTTACGATGGTAGATTGATTAAATTTATAAAAACTGAGGCATTTTTCTGAAAACATCTTAAGCTGTTTGTCATCTGTTTTGTAGATGGAAGGTGCATTAAATTTGAAGGTTTTCAGAATGTACCTTTATTCTTTTAAAAGAAAGGGCATCATCATTGAAGGTCTTTTTTTTAATCGGTCATCATTTAATAGTTTTTCTGGTTCAGCCCACTTGAGATCAAATTGGGTTTTATATGGCTCATAAACTAAAACTGGTTTGACACCCTAGTTTAGATTTATGGTATTTATGGTAGATTCATAGTGGTGCGTTATAATATTCCCTTCCTTCTAGATGCAATAAAGATATATTGTCACAGCTGTCTTCCATGTCTTAATAATTGATGCCCGCCTGGAATTCAGTTGTGCTCTCTTCTTCACATTTCTGATCACTCAGGAATTTTTTCCCCCCCCTGCTTGTGCTCCAGTTGGCCAGCCTCCACAGAGCTTGAAGGAAAGTCACAACATTTGGACTTCCACTTATCACATTGAGGCACACAAGAAATTAAACCTTCATAGCCTTAGGTGAATGCTCTGCTGGTCAAGGGACTTTGCATTTTGGAGTCATTACCTTGCTGTTCTGCTCAGATGGGAAAACAGCAGTTGTCCACACAACTCTGTGCTCACCAAATTTCAGGAAAAAGCTCTGACGATTTATCCCGTTTTAGTAATTGTTCAGTGAGATCAGACGTTAATATATGTATAGGAATAAGCTGTTTATTCCAAGGCCAAGATTTTATTCCATGCTGGATAAGTAGAGCAATCTTAGAAGTCAAGAGGATCAGTTTGTGTTCACCAGCCTGATCTTTTCTCACAGTCGGTGCACAGCAGAGAAAGCTCTTGGTCTTGGCACATACATAGAGCTGAGCGCCTTCTCCCCAGAAATCAGCTCACAGTCTTTATTCTCCTAATACATTATTGAAAGCTATTTTTGCAGCTGCACTCCGAGAACAAAGGTATTGCAGTTGTCACTTTCAACTTCACAGACAGAACAGGGAGGATATTTTAGGAATCTTTTTTTTTTTTCTTGCCTTTTTCCTCTCCCTGAAGTTCCATAAGACTTGCCTCCCCTCAAGCAGTTTTTGTCTAAGCATCTGAATGTATGGCGAGCATGTCGAAAGCCTTTTGATATCATGCCGTTCAAACAGGCCATCGCAGGTCTGGAATACACCCATTGGAGGCTGGCTATTCTGCTCCAAAGCCATTAATTATGATAAGATTTAAAGTCAGTGCAACACTGACTCTGTAGCAGTGTAGCTAGGGCATATACTGCAAGCATACAGAGGCTCTCAGCAGCTCCATCTACAGATATATATATATATATAAAGGATAGATGCAGCATCTTTTGAAGCCTCAGTTTTAGCATTACAGCAGGAAATTACCAACGCTAGCGAGCTTTGTTAGGCCCCTGTCACACGAGCCTAGAGATTGCTCAGCAACCATCTAGCAACTGCCAGTCACTAGGAAAAAAAATGTGTATTCCCCAACTAGTTGGCAAGTGGTTGCTGCCAGCCACTGTGAAATTGTTTGCTAAAGCCCCATTCACTCAAACCTAGAGGCAGACTTTGGGAAGTATCTCTCATATGGCTCTTTGGAACTTAAAGGTCATCTTTCATCAGCTTGTGAGGCTAGCTTTAAAGCATGAACTCACTCAAAAATTGCAAAACAAATGTAAATATCTTGGGAATATTCTGCGCTCACAATCCATGATCCCAACTGTCCAAGTGTGTGGTGAGTTCATTAATCCATTTCTGCACTTGAGTAAATGTCTCTCATCTTTTGTATTCTGTGCAGTCTAAGACAGATATTTCTGCACTTTCACAATGGGTTCTTGATGTGGTTTAAATTAGGCAAGTAGGCTGTCCATGCTTGAATTGGCTGTGTAGCCTATAAAGGTGGCACAGTACACCTTTATAGGCTACAGATCTTGCATATCGTAGGTTGCTTTGCATCTTGCAGGACTGTTTTAAATGTACATTTAACAGGTTATTTTACTGAGGATCTGAGTTTGCATCCTCTGTTTTGTTGCTAACCAGTCCAAATGCTCTGATGCCAAACCCATGTACAAGATTAAAAACATTTCTGGTGCAAAGTTGAGTATTTTACCATGTTCTTTATGGGCTATTTGAGGCTTCGCAGTCCCAGAGGTTCCTGCTTGGGGCTGCATGTCATTCTTTTACTTTCTTTTTTCTCTTCCCTCACTGTCATCATCCAATAAAGGCATAGAAAGCACAAACAATCTTTAAATCTTCATATTCATGACCTGATTTGTATTCCCCTTTAATTTCTTAGTTTGATATTCTGTTGTATTTTGAACCGCTGCGTTTACTTCGTTTGATCTCCTTCCTGTTTGCAGCATGCAGCACTGGTGAACACATCAGTATGTTAAGTCCAAATTGCATGGCCGAATTATCGAGCTTTCTCCCTCCATCTCCCTCTTTTCCTCCACTTCCAAGCCCTTTCCATACTTGAAATGTTTTGAAGAGTTACTGAGATGTTACACTGTCACTGTGCAAGCCTGGCTTTTAGGTTACAAATCCTCAGAGCCCTGAAGACCAACCAAGCGAGACCCTGAGTCACCGGCTGCAGACTGAGTGTGTGTGTGTGTGTGTGTGGGTGGCTATGTGGCTTTTGTATGTGACGAGAGAAGGGAATGAGTCTCTATGAAATGGGACAACTCCGTGTCAACTACACAACAACAACACAACATCCAAGACCTTTAGATGTCAAGCACAAAATTAAAACATCGCTCCCTGCACTGTTTGTGTGTATTTGTCTAAGAAGCAAATAGATTCAGCCTGCAACCTGCGTGGATAATTAATTACAAAAACAGTTATTATGCCTGTCAGTTCACAGTGGGGTTAGGCCAAAGACGTCAGTAAATTTCTCTCAGGGCTAGATGAGGTTTTAACAGGTCTGTTAGAGTCATCAGAAGAACCTATGGAAGCGGGATTTTTTTAAAACCTGATAGATGTTACAGTACAGTATATCTCAGCAGCCTTGAGGTGCACTCCCAGATGAATATACATCATTGCTTCATGTAGGCTGAGAACTGATCGGGCTGGTAGAACCAGTGGAGTTGCTCAGTGGCCAGCAGCGGTGGATGTACTCCCTCCACCTGCTATTATTCTCCAAGACTGTAGCACTAAATGTGATCTCATTTACTTGACCTACCAGTAAGCCAATGTGTACTGAATGATTGTGTTTGCATTAAGCTAAATTGTCTTAATTAAAGCTGAAGTCTACACTGACTCCAATACCTGAAGAGTTAAAGGATCTACCAGAACAAGTCTACTTCAGAGTCGCCAGTGACATCTTGAAGAAGTGATGCGGGAGAATGTTCTGTTATCCTGATGTTGGACTTCACTGCTGCCTTTGATACTGTTGACCATCACATTATGCTTGATAGGCTGAGATACAAACATGTTCTCCAATCCAAACGCAATATCAGTACCCAACATCAATACCCATATGAGCGTTTCCAAAATGAGTGCTCCTACACGTGAATTCACGAGTCACGGCAGGGTGTAATGTGGCTGTAGCTCAGGTCGAGCAGGTTGCCTACTAATTGGAAGGCTGGTGGTTCAATCCCTGGCTGCTCCAGTCTGCATGCCAAAGTATCCTTGAGCAAAATACTGAAGTGCTTGTATGAACGGGTGTGAATGAGGCATGTTGTATAAAGCGCTTTGAGTGCTTGAGTAGAAAAATGCTACATAAGAAAAAGTCTATTTAATGTTTTAAGGTTTTCCTGTGGCATCATGCCATTTAGTCCCCCATAGACTTTTCATAAATCTGAAAAAAAATCCATATTTACATATTTCTTTGGAATTTGCTGGAGAAAAACAAAAATGTTATTCACAGGCCCTTCCGTGTACGAGTACTAGAGGTTGCTTAATTTTAAAACATGGGTATTGGTCATAAAACATGCCTGCACAAATGATCTATGAGGTTGATTTTTAGAGGAGGATAGACTCTGAGATTCTGGGTGGGTGTATCAGGGTTTGCCTTATAGTTGTTCTTGTCATATCTGTTTTAACAATCTTTTTCTGTGGCTCCTAACTCCAGGTCCTCTTCAACTTCTCTTGCCTACGGTGTGCCACAAGGTTCTGTTTTGGGGCCTTTTCTGTTATATCTGCTCCCTCTTTAGCACGTTTTGGACACTTTTAAGGACTAAAAGTGTCCAAAATGTGCTTAGCCTCTTTAAAGTTGGACAAAAGCTGACAATTTTCTACAACTTAAGAGAAAACAGAAGTCCTTGTTTGTGTCTAAAGTAACAGGAGCTCTAGGTCCCATTTTCTATCAGGATTCTAGGGGTAACTTTTGACTCAGCTTTCACTTTCGATGCTCATGTTAAACCTCTGATTCGCGCTTGCTTTTATCACTTAAGAAATATTGAGTTCTATTGTGTCCCACTCTGATTTTGAAATTGTTATTCATGCTTTTCTTTCATCACATTTGGATTACTGTAATTCATTTTTGTCTTAACAAAGCTTCTTTGGAGCATCTGCAGGTTGTTCAGAACGCCGCTGTGAGGTTTATGACTAAGTCTACTAAGTACTCACGTCACACTGTTTAGTTGCATTGATTCCCTATTAATGTCAGTGTCCACTTCTGGTTTTGACTTTTAGAGCTTTGCATGAACAAGCACCAGTGTACATCAGTGAACATTTACATCCACACATCCTCAGCAGGTCTCTGAGGTCATGTGATCAGGCCCTGGTGGCTAAAGGAACTAAAGGAGGCAGGGCTTTTACAACAGTGGCCCTCAGACTCTAAAACTCACTCCCTCCGAGCCTGAGAGTTGCAAGCTTGGTGATCTCTTTTAAAAAGCAGCTTAAAAATTCATCTTTGGGTAACTTTTTGTTGTAATGTTTTAGCATTTTTTTATGAAGCACTTTGTGATATTTACCTTGAATGGCACTTTTTAAATAAAATTTTACTTTACAAACTCCTCAGATGACCAACAGATTCAAATCCAGACCCGTGTCATTGTAAAGTAGCATTCCTTACCACTGCACCATCGTGCAACCATATCGTGTGGGAGCAATACAAAGCTCACTATGCAATGCTCATAAGACATAACCTCCAAGAAACTAACTAAGAAAATAATTTACATAGAAGTTGCATTGTTTGAAGCAACAGCTAAGAGCGTCTGTACCATTTAGACATCTATTAGGCCTCCAACAGAAAATTGCTCAGTGGCTAAAGGTGAATTAGTGATTGCTTGAAATTACATTAAATTCAAGGTTTGTAAAAACCAGAAAACATTATTTTTCAACCAAATTCCAAAATAAAGGGACGTGTTTTTGAAGCTATTCAATTCAATTCAATTCAATTCAATTTTATTTATATAGCGCCAAATCACAACAAACAGTCGCCTCAAGGCGCTTTGTATTGTGGGTAAAGACCCTACAATAATACAGAGAAAACCCAACAGTCAAAACGACCCCCTATGAGCAAGCACTTGGCGACGGTGGGAAGGAAAAACTCCCTTTTAACAGGAAGAAACCTCCAGCAGAACCAGGCTCAGGGAGGGGCAGTCATCTGCCGCGACCGGTTGGGCTGAGGGGAGAGAAAAGACATGCTGTTGAAGAGAGCCAGGGATTAATAATTAATTATTAAATGCAGAGTGGAGTATAAACAAAGTAAATAAGATGAATGAAAAGAAAC
>VUQM01049059.1:6857-17420 GCA_015108615.1 Australoheros scitulus | reverse complement strand
TGCATAAGCTATAATAATGCTTGTTGACAAAACTTTTGTTACATTGTGGAGCGCGTCTCTAGCGTGTGTGGCTATAGTGAAAGGTGGCTAACCTGAGTTCTTTCAAATATTCAAAGAACCTGGGGTTTTCTGATAAATTTAGCAGAAATTTAGACAAACAGGTATTTAGCTTGTAAATAAGGGTCTCATTTACCTTCAAATCACTTATTAAACATAACATGTATTAACTAATACATTTATAATATCAAAACATTCAATAAACACACCAGTTAATTGAAATATATGTAGAACATTTACTTAGAAAAATAGTATGAATAAATGTGGTTGTTTCCTTTATAAAAGGTTACAACTTATGCAAATAAAATACGCAAAAGTTTTACATGTCTTTTTCTTATTAATCAAAATCAAATATCAAACCTCTTTGCTGTTTAGTGATTTTTTATTTCAGCATGTATTACCATGAACATATTTTAACAGGGTTACAATTGTTAACAGTGTAAAGAGGCATAAAGTCAACAGCGAGACAAATATTTAAAAATAATAATAATAAACACTGTCTTGATTCTTTATCCAAACATCAATCTGAAAGATTTCATGTCACTATTTCAGCACTTTTATGCCGCAGGACTTGACACAGTCAAACTTCTCATCTCATTTTAAGCTGTATTGTTGTAGTTTCATCACATCGCTCTTTACATATGGTCTTTACCTTCTCGAACAGGTGGGCTCATTCTTCATGATCAACTTGTGCCTCGTGGTCATCGCCACCCAGTTCTCTGAGACAAAGCAAAGGGAGAATGCGCTGATGAGGGAGCAGCGTGCTCGCTACATGTCAAACGACTCCACCCTTGCCAGTTACAGCGAGCCAGGCTCGTGCTATGAAGAGATGCTACGCTATATTAGTCACCTTTACCGCAAGTTAACACGCAGGCTCCAGAGGATATACTCTGGCTGGCACAGGTACATAATAGACCTTTTTTGGGGGGGAGGTTACGTATGTACATGTCTGGGAGTGTCCAGTCAAGTAGCAATAACTGTGTTGGACTTGAACTTGTTGACTTGTTACTTAGCATGGAGAATGATTGTCATGGTCCTGGGCCGGTGACCCAGTGTTTCGTGTCCTCTTGGTTCTGTTTCAGTTTTTTCATTGATTATGTTTATTAGTTCTCTTTTGTATTCCTCAGTTCAAGGGCGTAGGAATGAGTTTACTATTGGGGGGGACAGATATTGGAAAGCTGACAGATCCGTAAATACTCTGAGGTGGGACAAATGCGACTGTCTCCAATATTGGGGGGGACACGTCCCCCCCGGTTCCTACACCTATGCCTCAGTTTATTTCTAGTCCCTTGTGTTTCCCTGTGTCAAGTCTGCGTGTACCTTGTCTAGTCACTTCCTGTTTTATTTTGACAGTCTTCTGTTCCCTGTGCTCTGTGTTTAGTTTTGCTTCCCCCGTTATTAGTTTCATTTGCTTTACCTGCTGTGCCCTGCTGTTTCCTCTTGCCCTGATTACCTAATGTGTATTTAAGCCCTCAGTTTTCTTCTGTTCTTTGTCGTGTCCTTGTCTATGACTCCTGCTGCTGTGTGTGCCCCTGTGTTTGGGTTCATGTATTTAGCTCTGGCATCCATCCATCCCAGTATAGCCCTGTTCTTTTGCCCTTCCACAATAAACACCTTTTTAATTAAGTTCTGCCTGTGAGTCCTGCGTTTTGGGGTCTTCATGCTCCTGCCACACACTGACATGACAATGATAGCTCAGAAATTTGTTGGACAGTTTGCTCTAAAGCAACCACGTACCAAATGGTCATGGAATACATTTTTCTCTAGTGAGGGCTGCCAACCAGCCTCTAGGCCTGTGTGTCAGGGGCTTGATATGGACCTACCAGAACACATGTTTAATTGGATTTTACAAGTTAATCATTTTCCAAACTTGAGACAGTTGATTTAGCAAACTAAAATTACAAAAACATCTTCACTGCCCAACTCTCCCCTTTTAAAGAAAAAAGAACCTGTTGTCCAGTAGCCAATATATTAATCCCACCCCTTCCTCGTATGTTTTGTTGTTAATGTTTAATAATTTTGTGAGCTTTGGCAATTGTATAGCTCACAGAATTACATTATGCCTGCCAGAAATATATTAGAAATGCATTCTGATGCAAACACAAACAGAAATCTATCCAGAATACATATTGCTATTTATTAGGCTGTGAGTCAAACCTTTTCTAGCCATCCTTGATTATTATTCATGTCTCTTGTTTTTTGAACAGTAAACGGCGTAAAAAGGTGAATCCCAATGGCAGTGGGGGAGGCAGTAATGGTGGCGGTAATGGACACGGCCACGGTTCCAGCAGGGGCTGCAGAGGGTCAGGCCCGGGTAATGCATTGTGGTTGAGGCCAATCCATAACCTTTTACAAGACCATCAGCATCAGCACTGTCGCCTCAGCAATGGTGGGCAGCACGCCATCAGCGTGGCAACTGCTGAGCACATGGACAGAGAAGGACGTATTAAAGGCGCGGAGGAACTGGAGATGAAGCCGCTTCCTGTTCGGAGGGGAAGTGAAAATGGAAACAGCGATAATCCAGCTTTTGTCACCCAGCGCTTGGGGTCATTACTGGGGCGACTGAATGGGGGGATGAACTATCCGACCATTCTGCCATCTTTTGTGTGCAGCTATAGCAGTAAGACGCCACCCCCTCACTCAAAGCAGGGCGGCTCCTGTCCGGAGCAGCATCCACCAAACCACCCAGCTTCTGAGCACGCAGAGACACTGAACAAGCTTTACCAGCTCATGGGACAGCACAGTAAGAAAACAAGCGCCACACACAGACACATGGATGGATCTCATGATTGTAGAATTCAGAAAAACATGAATGCAGACTCTGCATCCAGAGGTATTCTAGACTTTACTGCTCACCATGGTTTTTCTGGTCAGAAAGATAAGAGGATGAGTCAGCTTAAGGAAGAAGCCACTTTGATAGTGTTTAAACCTCAACCACATATCTAACAAAGGCAAAAAGCTCCACTGTCAGTGACAGATGGCTGAGCTGATCCAATACTAAGCTGTCCAATGTCCATCAAGTTTTTGCTAAATTCGCTACTTCTCGGTCATTTATATTTTAAATCTTCTGAAACGAAATAAAAATACTCTATGGCTAAGGTTCTACAAATCAGGGCAGACAGATTTTTGATTTTTGACTGTTTTTTTGAATTTTTGAGAAATACTGTCCATTGATGTTTAATCCCTTTAATCCCTACTCCTCCCTTGTTCCTGAGCCGACTCTTTTGAAACTTGGTATGAGTATTCAATGTGCAAATTTCTGCAAAAAGTGGCAGACTTTTTTTTTTTTTTTTTTATTTTTTTTATTTTTTTTTTTTTTTTTTTTTTTTTTTTTTTTTTTTTTTTTTTTTTTTTTTTTTTTTTTTTTTTTTTTTTTTTTTGGGGGGGGGGGGGGGGGGTCTCCCTTCAGTCTAAAACCTTCCAGTTCCTGCCCCTGATGAACTCCTGCCAAAGGAAGACTCAAATGTAAATGTTGTCTCTAAGTGGCCAACAGGAGGAGTGACACATGTGGACGTGCCAGGCTGTGGTCCTCGGTCTTGTGGTGCACAGGAACCGTTTTGTGGGGTTTGCTAAATGTGTTCTCCTTGTTCCAGAAGCCCACCTATCCTCAGTACGGCCTGGTTCCTCGACAGCCCACGCAGACCTTGTGTCTGGGTGACGTCTGATCTGGTATGGGTTCAGTTATATGTATACAGCAAAGGCTACTGCCTGGGGACCCTTAGCGGATGCCTGCCCTGGCCAAGATTCAAACCCCCAGCCTATTATTCTAAAGATAGTAGGCAACACATCCTATGTGTGTGTGTGTGTATATAAATGACCTGGCATTTATATTCTAGTCTGAACACTCAAAGTATTTTAGACTTTGAGCCACATGTGACCCAATATCCACTCAGCGTTTTATTTTACCCACTGTAAACACTCATCAGTGACCAGTCTAGAACCCCAGCTAGCCTAACGCGCCTGCCTTTGGACTGTAGGAGGAAGCCAGAGGACACCCAGGCAGGGACAAACTCCACACAGATAGACCAAAGAACTTTGGGCACCTAAAGCTAACCAAATAGCTAGCTAAAGGCAAACTAAACAATACATCCTAATATTTATTTGAAGACAATTTAAGAAGACAAACTCAACATATATTTAACCAATTAGATATTTGAACAAGACTGTAAAAAAATAGAAAAACTCACTCTAGGAAAGATGGCAGCCAGAGAACAGATGGTCAAGATGAGCAGCAGGACCTCCCCCACTGCAAAGGTGATGTAGTTTGCAATCAGCCTGTTCCAGAACAAAAGGCAGACCGTGGGAGAGCAGTCAGCGCGATGCAGCAAAGAGCAATGTTGCTAATGTTGATCTGTCCCAGCACAGAGGACATAACTGGTTCTTATTGACAGTTCACACTAACAAAGAAGGTGTGTCGAAGTTCTCGTTATCTCTTTAGGGAGTGGGTGACATACACCATCCAGCCCAAGGTGTGAATTAGTAAGATGGGAGTAGCTTTCCCATCCACCTGTGAACTGACCGGGGGTCTATGAGTGCCTCGGTGACTGCAGTAAAGAGCAGGACCACGCAGGAACAGCAGAAGGCAGCCCCACTCTGTTTCTCCTTCTCCACGGAGAAACGTGTTTCCAGCTCTGGATCCACAAACCTCAGGGACAGCTTGTTGGTGTGTTTCCCCTTCAGACTGAGAAACAACACACTCAGTGACAGTAACTGTAACACACTGCTTATCACAATATTAACCATTTAAGACAAGCGCTATAACGTTATTCCATGACTGAAATAAATCAATGCCGCTGTCTGAGCACCGGCTCCACTTTCCCCACATGTGGTCCAACCAGTGCACACAGGACTGGAGGCTTACAGATTATAAAATACATATTCCACTGGATTACGTGGTGGCTAACACATTTTAGATACTGTCAGTAACTTCTTCTTCCTCTTATACTGTAATTGCGCCTCACAGTGTAAATGATTACGGCGTGTGTTTTTGCTTTGTCGTCTTACACGCACGTGTTTTTGTGCAGCAGCAAAGTTTGCTCAGGCCGTGACATAAGTGACAAAGACTGCTTACGCCTGAACGGTCTCCCTCTCGAGCAGGGCTTCATTAAGCAGTTTGTTGAGCTCCTGTTCGTTCTCCTGAGCATCAATCACCCGTTCAGCCAGGTCACGCAGCCGCAGCCTCCTCCGGGGGTTAGGGAACGATGGGTTCACCACCTGAAGTCCAAATGTTAGAGAACCCTTTAGGAGTGCTAGATTCCTAATAAAATGCGGTCTGGACTTTACGTCACAATTGTAGATAGTCTGACTGAACTGACAAACGCATTTGGACAGCTTTACTAAACGTGCTCACAGTGCAGGCTGGAATAAAGGAGGTGCATTCCTCTGGAGCAACATTCATCATCAGATAGTTCCTGCTGATGGATCTTACACAGAGATAACAAACTCCGATTGAACAGCCCGATCTTGACCTTCCTGTCTCATGTGTTCACAGGACATTGTACCTCAACTTTTGTGGAGCATGCAAGTGGTCTTCTGCAAACCTGAGACGCTGCCGCACTGATTGGAGAGCAGATGTGTCCTCTAAGACCGCTTTATTCAGTGATTTCCTCACACTGGTCACATGAAGAGAGATTTCAGCTAGCTGTGGATGACTTCTGCAGATGTATGGCTGTTACTTTTGGAGGGTTTATGCTGCCTGTCAGGACTGCACGCTGTGCTCTTGGTTTGATCTTTGCAGGACGCTCGCTCTCAGAGACGTTTGTCTCAGAGTGGATCAGGCCTTTATGAATGCGTCTGAGCTTCTCCAGCTTCATGCATCTCTATAGTGCTGCTACTGCTTTAGTAGTGATGCAAGCACTGTTCACACCAATCAGCCTTTGCTATGAACAGCAGCCTTGTTTAGTAACCAGCCCACGGTGTAAATGTTGTTTCACTGGTACACCTTACTCAAAGCAGCTGGGAGAAAGCATTAGGCTCACTGTGTTTTTGCAGCCTGGACAGTACAGGATTTCTCCCTTTATACCTATAAAAACATGTAAAGTTCATTTTTTAATATCGCTTGTTTAGACATTTTATAAGGACTAAATGCAGACAGCCTGATAATCCCAATCATTTTTCTGTATTTCTTTATATTCTATCAGTTTTGCTGTCAGCAGATAAATGAGGCAGCTGCTCTGTTTATCTAACGCTGTAATGTGATGGGCCAGCCTCTTTAGCACAGACAAAGACAGTCTCCACGATAAAGACAGACGGATGTTACAGTGACTGCAGCTTTATCCTGCATTCCTACACTCAGTCCAGCTTTAGTTAGATTTATGATAAGTCCCCCAGCTTAATGTTCCCAGCAAATTTCAGGTTAAAAAGAGACAAAACCCATTGATTTTAATGTGCATCATCTTCTAGCGCCCCCCTCAGGACATCATTTACAACGTGCCGACAGTGAGATCAAGTAGCAGTCAGTGTCTGTGCTGCCTGTACTTGATCAAATGTGGAAAGAAACAGTACAGCAGCTCTGCTGTTTGTTTTTCATTTGTAACAGTGCAAATTCATATTTATAAACATATGGAAACGTGCCCTAACAGCAGCACAGTCCAATCATTTTAAACTGTGACCCCTCCCTTAGGACTATCTGAAGCTTTAAAGAAACAAACAATGCAGCCCTGAACATTTCTAAACATGAACCAATACAAATGTCTGGATCCGACAACACAAGCAGCACTGCTGCACACTGAAGGACCTGCAGACAGCAGCAGCACTGTGTGATCTAAGACACTTGTTAGTGTTACCCTTGTGTCCAGCTCCTCCGGTTCATCCAGCGTGGTGCAGGCCACGTGAACGCTGCCATTACACTCTGTGGTGTTGATTAGCAGGGGGGAGTTCCCATTGGAGGAGGTTACAGACAGCTTCTAATGGGAAAACAAGTAAACAGGAAGAGTTTACTATGGAGCGCTGACTGACCTCTCTTTATTTTATATATGCTGAATGTTCTACATACAGCCAGCAACATCTGTATGCAAACACTGACTGTACAAATATCCGCAGACCAGGCGTGGAGCGCGTTTCACTTACGACGCTGTTGATGCCGTTTTTTCCCAAAGACGCTTTCGGAACAACCACCAGGTAGGTCTCTATGCCTCGCTCCCTCAGGTAGTCACAGCGGTCGCCTCCGTTCCCCGGCTCCACATCGAACTCACCATGAAGGCACTCCATGGTGCTTTGTGAGATGTGAACACGACTGCACACATATACGAGATGTCAGAGATTACACAGGCCACTGTTCTTCCAAGCACCAAGAGACCGCTTCTGTATATTCATTCAGAAATGCTCAGAGTGCACGAGCGTTATGCATCTGTATCCCAACCTGAATGCAAAGATATGCACAACATTTAAAGCTTAAATTTATATAGAAAATAATAGAAATGCCACAAAGACTTAAAGGAGTTCAAACTGAGAAATTTGGTTGTAAGGATGGTCACGAGAAGCTTTTTATACTTTTAGTCACAGACACCATTGACTGATTATTGATTTACTCAGCTTTGTTCTGTTACTGTGTTGTTCCTAACGAGATGAATGCTTAAAATAACTCGGACTAGCATGAGCAGATGTCACTGATCAGCCAAAACAGAACACCAAACTAATCAGGCTCTTAAAAACTGGAAATAGCCACATAAGGTGCAGAGAACGGGTAGTTTTTACTGAGCTCGTGGTGTTAGCAGAGTGCTCAGAAAGCAGAGGGCGCTCCGTGGTGCTTTCATCATCTGTCATTTAATAAAGAGATAAATGAGCAGCTCCAGGGCTTCGTTCGGGGAAGCTGTGACTCTGATTTAGGTCTGCAGGAGACTGAAAAAGGGGCCAAAGCCAGCAGAGACACGTGCACACACAAACCTGCAGAACAGCTGATGGCACTCGGTGCCCACATGTGCTTTCACTGTTTTAGAGCAGGGTCATGTGTAGTTCTAGGTTGTGTATGACTTTGCTCTGTATTTTTAGTACAGCAGTTTTTATACACTCACCCGCCACTTTATTAGGTACACATGTTCCACTGCTTTTGAACACAAAGCTCTAATTAGTCAATCGCATGGTAGCATGTGGACATGGTGAAGACACCCTGCTGAAGTTCAAACCAACAATCAGAATGGGGGGAAAAGCTGATTTAAGGAACTTTGAGCGTGGCATGGCTGCTGGTGTCAGACCGGCTCGCACAGCCATCTCTGAGTTTACAGAAAAAAGAGGAACTATCCGGTGAGCAGCAGTGGTCTTGTTGATGTCAGAGGTCAAAGAATGACCAACAGCTGCAAGCATACAGGAAAGCAACAGTGACTCAAATAACCACTTGTTGCAACAAAGGTTTACAGAAGAGCACAAATCAGCCCTCGATGCAGAGAGGCTACAGGCACTAGCAAAGTGTACCTAATAAAATGGCCGGCGAGCATACTTCTTCAGTTTCAAGTTTTCACTGCTCAGTTTGGCGTCAGTGTTTGAAAGCTCAGAGAATCGATGCGGTGTCGGAATAATCTGATACACGAGTTTCTGCCTGAGAGTATTCACGCCAATCTTCTCTACTCTAATTGTTGTTCAAGTTGATGACATCATACAGCAAAACAAACCAATGAAGACGCTGTAAATGTTTGGTTGATAGTAAGAACCCTGGTGCATGTTGTATACTCACATACTGCATATCAATTTTATTTTTTGCCAGCCATTAATGCAAGAATGAAGTTAGCAGTTACAAAAGTAAGCCTGAAAACAAGCGTGGTTAGACAGTTATGTACAGATATAAAAGTGCTGCCCTGAGCAACAAAATAAAACATCTACTTTGTTTACACATGCCCACTTAAAGGCACATGAACACACTAAAACCCACAGGAGTCATGAATCAGTGGAGCCCAGAGGCCACGATCAAAAACCATCTGAAGTTCTCACCCCGGTATCCCCCCCGCTTCCATTTTGTTGGCCACCGTCACGTCTGTGGACCAAACGTCGTACTGCCAGCGTTTCTGACCCAGCACTCCTCCCAGGACCGTGCCACTGTGCACTCCAACTCGCATGTCGACATCCGTCTGGGTTTTCTCGCGCACATACCTGTGGTCACAGAGAGCAGCAGGGAGCCTTTTTTGGTGCAACGATCAAAGCCTGAATACCACAAAGATTCCAGCAGCACAGGAAACACTGTCTCTGACACGCCACTAAATGACATCCATCCATGCACACACAATGCTCTGAAGTCTGCACCACAATCAATTTGTGTTCAATGACCTCTCATTGTTCCCTCACAGCTACAGTCCACAGAAAGTCAATAAGAGTCCATCAGTGTGATCAATCCCACACTGCGGACAGTGACTGACCCACTGCATCCCATAATAATGTAGCTGAAACGGCCTGCTTCTTAGAAAAGCCATACATCCACCAGTTATTTCAGGATGCCCTCGCCTCACGCATACTCACGAGATGGCCTCCACCATGGCCAGGCCCATCATGATGGAGCAGGCGGCGTGGTCGTCCCTGTAGTCTGGCAAGCCACAGATGCAGTAGTAGCAGTCTCCCAGTATCTTGATCCTTAGCTGGTGGTATTTCTGACAGGTAGGTGTGGTTTAGTCAGACAACGTCTAAAGATCACAAACAAATCTGTACATCCTCATCCAGCTGTCGTTTTAGCAAGTGCATGGAAGGAACGGGCGACTAGAGAAGACACGCCTGCAGTGGCTCATGGGGGAAGCTAAAGACCGGGCATTAGGCTACTGCTGTTACGCATTACTGCCTGAATACACCTAACATTATGGTAATCTTGATGTCAAATATTACACCTTGATGCATGATGCTGCACTTTGTATGGTTTTACACCATTAGCGGGCTGCAAACTGTTAACACCAGTCTAAAATTGCTCATAGTCACCATGAGGCACTATGCAACCAGAGACTGAACAACCAGGAATAAAACTGTCAGAGCACATCCCAGTGGTCTGTGCATGTGCTAGAAACAGCATTACATGGTGCTCCTCATTGTCAGAAAAAGGAGAATGAGCATGTTTCCTACACGAGTACAGCCTCACGCCACTTTAGACAGGATCTCTACAGAGATATCTGCACACGAACATGCTGATCAGACTCTGACACAGGAAGCTTTTGGTTTGTAAGTCACGCTGGAGCAGTCTTTGGCTTGATGCATGTGCAGACTCTGCATGGACAGTAGAAGAGGGAGGCATTGGTGGAAATGCAGTCTGGAATCTAAGACAGAGCCACAATTATTATTTTTATTTTTGCATTTTTGGCCACAGCAGCTTTTATGGGCAGCGGAGAGAGACAGGAAATGGGGGAAAGATACAGGAGAAGACATGTGGGCAAATTGGCGACAGGCCGGGACTCGAACCCGCGCCACCTGCACCGCAACGCGGCATATGTATGTGGTTGCCGGCTACAGAACACGAAGTTTAGTCTGACGGAAACATCAGAAGACCTCAATAAATACAAAGAAGATCAAACAATGTTTGAAGTCTATTTTCTACAATAA
>VUQM01049026.1:2778-15633 GCA_015108615.1 Australoheros scitulus | reverse complement strand
AAAAAAATTTTATAAAAAAATTATTTTTTTTTTTTAAAGACTCCACAGAGTCAGCTAAACTGTTCCAGAGCTTTGGAGCCACTGCTTGAAAAGCTCTGTCACCCCCCCAAGTCCTTAGTCTTGTACGAGGGACAACTACAAGATTTTGAGCTTGTGAACGAAGGCAGCGAGCAGCAGTATGCAACACTTCTAACAGCTCAACAAATATCAGCAAACACGTAAACTGTGCAGTTTGTCACACAGCACAGTGTGTCTGCTAGCTAAAAGAACAGCTGCTGTATTTCCAGGGAGAGAAAAGAGTGAGAGAAAAGTTCACTCAGAGATGGAGAAACATGTGAGAAAGAGAACAGAGAGGTTAGATTTAAAGGTAAGGACTGCTCAGAGACATTTAATAAACTGCACATTTAAATATTACATGTAGTCTTAAAATCAGATCTTGGATCTGTATATGATGTGATGTGATGTTATGATTTTTCATATTGTGAAACATCCTACAAAACAACCCTGAGGTATGCCCAGGTTAGCTTGTTGTACTGTGGTGAATTTACAGTAAAGCTCTGTGTTGGACTGGTGCACAGCAGCTGTGGTGTTCATGGTCAGAATTTGGTTACATTGAGTGTAGCAGAGATTAGTTTGAATTTAAGCTGATGATGCTTAGATTCATTCACTCAATTCGACCTTTATACCAACTTTATACTGTCTGTATGAACAGTGTAGCGAATGGAAATCAGCTTGTGAAACATCTGCTTACATCTTGTTGAATTCAGCTGTGCAAATCCACAAAGAGCAGCAGCAGCACAGGTCACCTGATCACAGCCTGGACACAAAGAAAATCTACTGTAGCTCACAATAGAAATTATCCTAAGTTATAATGATATCTCTCTCCACCTGCCAAATCCCAATTTAACTCCTAACTGCACTCATTTTTCTGTTTTGGTGATGAGGCTGAGTCACCGTCTACAGTGTAGGCAACAGCAAATACTTTCCTGATGACTTTAAGGACTCAATTATAACAGTTTATGGTTATACTGAATAAAATATTAAGTTCATTTAGTACATTTAGATCAATTTAGAGTCAGTATTGGCTAATGGCTTGTCACATGTCATTAGCCAATGAGCACAAAATTTCACAAACCGATCCCCTCTTCCTTTATTGCATCAGTTTCAAAAGATGTGATGAAGATGCACTCACTGGTGCAGACTGACTCAGATTGCAATGTGTTGGCAGTCTGTCAGTGTTTATAAATTAGATGGCAATTATTAGCAAACCATCAGCAATCTGTCTGAGAGTGATTGGAATTATTCCAAGTCTGACCATGACTGGTTGGAGGCAAGTTGCCTCCAACCAGGCGACCCGTGCAATCACCTTGCGATTGAAAGTGGTCGCCTATATATTGAGGGTGTTGCACGCGTGACCTCTGGTTGACCAATTGATTGCCACAGCGAGTTACAATTAGTCACCAAATGCAAAAAAATTCAATGCAATCATGGGCAATCACCAATTTGTCCTAGTCACAATGATGTTGCCATCCTAGTTTGATTCTAGTATGTATGTCTTGTAGACTAAATTATTTCCCCTCAAGAGTGTGTTGTTTTCAGAGTATGACATATTGCATTCTTAATACACATCAATGACGTTTCTGCCAAAAATATATATATTATTAGCCACAGACTGGCCAAAAATCTTCTATCAGAAGATAGAAGGCTGGAAGAAAGTTGATGTAGTTGATACCACCTAAGCATAGATATTCGTATTATGGCTGATGCGTGTCACTTCTATTCACTTTGATTTTTAGTATTTTGTGGCCAAAGACTGGACATTTTGAGTATTTAACTTGATTTATTACACTTGTTCAATGGGCTACATCTCTGTTTCAGAGTCAAGAAGCATGTAATTGGCTTAAGTGTCCTGGATGTTTTCTTAGAGACACTGGGGGGGGAAAAGCCAGTCACGCATACTTTCACATGAAAAGACACCATGATACAGAGACAAAATGAAAGATAGATAATGACAGACACAAAAAGTAGCCAGTGGAATAGCAATTGTTATAATGAAGATTAGAAAATGTCTTGGTGGTGTTGAGCCATAATTGATATTGCGTGTGAAGCCTAGGGTTGATAACATGGAACAGCCCCAGCTGTGGACTTATTGATTAGCTACAGTTATGGTTTTCTCATTGAAAATTATTCTATAGAAGTGTTTGAGAGAAAGTGGTTAACATAGTGAACTTCTATCCAGAAAATGCAGAAAATTAAGAGGCAGGAGATATTTTATTTTGCTACTTCTTTTGCAAAAGGATTTCATTTTGCCCCTGCCCGTGCTGAGCTTTTTACAACTATTGTGAAAACCAGGGATATCTGCTTAACATTAAATATGAAGAGATATATCATGTTTCATAAACTGAAAATATAGCCACTAAAAACTGGCACTGTCACTAATGATCTCCCTGCAGAGGTGACCTCAGTGAACTCAGAGGTCTTAGCCAAGTGAAGCACATAAATGCAGTCTTAAGTGTTGGACAGAGCAATTTGGCAATGTGTTAAGGGTCATTTAACAAAAACAAACACAAAAGTATATTTTGCAGCTAGCTTTAGACAATTTGGTTCATGTGGACTGTTGTGACCACTGGGAATTTTTCTTCAGTTGAAAGAGTTGCCAAGAAAATATTTTGCCAGTAAGGACTCTAAATGAACTAGATTAACTGTGACATTGTTTCCTGGGATGTGGGTGTTGTTTTGTTTGTGTTTGCCATGTCTCACATCTTAGTTTAGGGTGTTATCATGCCAGCATTTGCTGATTAGAAACAATCACGAAGTACAGTTCTGCTGGGCTAATTTGAAATATATAATTTTTCCAGGTGTTTAGTCATAAAACAAGGTAATGAAAAAATTACACATAAAAAGTTCATCTTCTTTTGGCTGCTCCCTTTAGGCCTCATTCACACAGGCCTAGAGGCTGGTAAGCGCCCACCTGACTTATTCCCCAACTAGTTGGCAAGTGGTTGTTGGAGGTTGCTGGGTGCTGCAACAAAAACCTCCTTGTGATTGCTTTGGTCACCAGTGGAAATGAAGAATGTTCACTTTCAAAGTTAAAGTTGTGTCTTAAAGGCTGCAGCCAGCATATCTTAAAAGGTGCAGCTTTTTTTTTTTTTTGCATTTTTGGCCACAGTGGCTTTTATGGGCAGTGGAGAGAGACAGGAAATGGGGAAGGATACAGGGGAAGACACGCAGGCAAATTGGCAACAGGCCGGGACTTGAACCTACACCGCCCGCACCGCAACGCAGCATATGTATGTGGTTGCTGGCTTCACCACTAAGCTACCCTGATGTCCAAAAGGTGCAGCTTTTAATTTGAAGATGGAACATGTAACTTTTCACAGTTTTACTACTGCTTATGTCTTCCATGCAAACTACAGACAACTGCAGCAACCTGTTAGCTACCAAAGAAATTGTTAGGAGGTTTCCAGTACAGCACCACATTCCAAGTTGCAACTAATTTCATGTTATCGTCTGCCAGCAAACTCCAGCAACCACTTGCCAACTGGTTGTGGAATACACATTTTTCCCTATTGGCTGATGGTTATCAGGGGTCACTGACCAGTCTCTAGGACTGCGTGAAAGGGGTTTTAGCAACTGATTTCAGAGCAGCTGCCATTAGCCTCAAGTAGCCACTCTCAAATTGGTCATGGAATACAACCGGTGGTTTGCAAAATGGTGGCCAACAGGTCTCTACCTGTGTGACTGAGGCATCAACCATCTGCAGTCACACCAAACCTCTGGAAGTCCTCCTTTACTACATCCATGAACCTTTCCTGTGGTCTTCCTCTTTTCCTCCTGCCTGGCAGCTCCAGCTTCAATATCCCCTATCCCTCCTCTGCACATGCCCAAACCCTTTCAGCCTTACCGCTTGTCTCCAAACCATCTCAGCCTGAGCTGTCCCTCTGATATATTCATTCTCATCCTGTTCCTCCTGGTCACACCAGGTATTTAAATTCACCTATCTTCACTACTTCTATTCCTTGCATGTTCACCCTTCCTCTCATTCACACACACGTATTCTGTGCATGTAAAAAGTTAGAATAGCAGTTGTTAAAATTCATGCTGCAAAGGGCCTGAATACTTTTACCAGATGTTATAGAAAATCAGTTGCTGTAAGGATATTTGTTATACAGCAAAAACTCATAGTGACACTAGAGTCCGGGTACTCACAGAAGTCATGGAGCTTCATCCTCTGGAAGTAATCCATATGATAGATTTTGAGATATTTAATTCTGAATAAAAGCTGGACTGACCAACCAACCAACCTTGCAATCCAAAATCATAAAGCTAGTGTGGCTAGCAGCGAACATTTATGTCTGCCATTGCATGCCTGCTGGGAAGTGAGAAATATGAGGTGAGATCTTATATTGAATACTATCTCATATCAGTCGTTCTGTGTAAAACTGAATCATTTCCACATTTTTATTCTCTGAGCAGGATAGAAAAGGTTCCCCTATAAATGCCCCTGAATATTTCTGCAGGTGATGATCTAAACACATGCAGCTCATATACAATCTTCACTGCTACTTTTACTTGTGTAACAGTGTAACAGTCCATTTAAGCCAGAAATACTGCAGTATCAAATGTTATCACAATATAATACATAATCAAACAAAACCTTACACATAAATACAGAACTGTGCAAAAAATCTTGACACCCCTCATTTTTTTATATTTTGCTTCCAGGGACCCAGACTCTCAGTTAGAATACCATCTGGAAGGCCTGGGTTCATTTCCACCTTGGCCCAGGCCCCTCCCTCTCTCTCTCTGTGGAGTTTGCATGTTTTCCCCGTGTCTGTGTGGGTTTCCTCCGGGTACACCAGTTTCCTCCCACATTACAAAGACATGCACTTACTGGGGTTAGGTTAATTAGAAACTCTAAATTGCCCATAGGTGTAAATGAGAGCATGAATGTGAGTGTGGATGTTGTCTGTCTCTCTGCGTTGGCCCTGTGACAGGCTGGCGACCTGTACAGGGTGTACCCTGTCTCTCGCCCTATGTCAGTTGGGATAGGCTCCAGTCCCCCTGGGACCCTGAACAGGATAAGCGGAAGTGAATGGATGGATGGATGGATGGATGGGTGGGTGGGACCCAGACTTTCTTTTTTTTTCTTTTTTTTATGAAGTGGTGGTTTTCTTTGGCTGCATTTTCAGTTATTTTTAGTCCAGTCTTTCTACCTGACCATTTTCAAAGGAATATTTTTTGGTTTATTAATTAACATGGATCTAGGAATCATTGAAATAAATATATTTAAAAAATTTTTTAATCTAATTTGTTTCTATTTCTTTAGTTGAATCTACAAACAAAAACAATGCCAAAGATAACACAGTTTGACATGAATAGCATGTTTGCACCAAAACAATGATTCCCAAAGAGCTAAAAAACTTGGAATATTTCAGAGTGATGTGCAGCAGCAAGAAGAAGTGGCAGGACTTAAAAACTCTGCAGCAGATGAACAGTATCTGTAAGTCACGTCCTAAAGAAACAGGAAAAAATCCAGCAAAGACCTGACACAGAACCTGAGAGATTCATCTGACTCTTCAGCTGATCCATCTACTGTTCACTGAAGAAATAGTTTGAAAAATATCTCAAGAAGGATTCAAGAAGGGTGCCCGGGTGGCTTAGTGGTAACCGGAGACCACATACATATGTTGCGGTGCGGGCGGCACGGGTTTGAGTCCCGGCCTGTCCCCTGTATCTTTCCCCCATTTCCTGTCTCCCTCCACTGCTGATAAAAAGCCGCTGTGGCCAAAAAAAACAAAAAACAAAGCATTCAAGAAGGCATTCTTAACAAAGGGAAACAGGGAGAAATGCCTGAGGTATACCACATTATACAAGAATTGGACTGAAAAACAATGGCAACTGGTGGAGTGATGAATCTAAATTTGGTTCAAATTGTCATCAGTATGTACAGAGGAGGTCGAGACAGAGGTATAACAGCGAGTGTCCACATTGCTGCATTTCAGCCAGTTATGTTGAGGATCAAAACTGATGAAGTTATGAACACAGAAAAGTTCCACTACATTTTGATCCACTATGCAATACCATCTGGAAAGTGTCTGATTGGCAAATGCCAATCATTCACACTGCCAAACACACTGCCACACTGCAGTAAATGCATATCTGGATAGAAAAACATACAATGAAACACTATCAGTCATGGATTGGCTTCCCCAGAGCCCGGACCTCAACATTATTGAAGCAGTGTGGGATCATCTTGACAGAGAACAGAACAAAAGGCAGCCAACATCCAAAGAAGAGCTTTGAATGTCCTCCAAGAAGCCTGGAGAACTATTCCTGAAGACTACTTAAAGAAATGACAAGAAAGCTGCCTCACAGACTTTAGGCTGTGCTGAAGAATAAAGATGGTCACACCAAATACTGACTTTCAAGCTTGTTAGATCTGTACAATATAGTATATTTGTCTTATATACTATATTTCCATGTGTGTTTGCACATGTTTCAATAAATTGTTGTTCCTATTTCCCATTTTCCTAACAGAATATAAAGAAAGACTTGTGCACAGTACTGTACATATAGACAGACCCACACATGCAGTACATCTGTTTTATTTTTTCACACGCTAATCAATCAATAACAATGCTTTCAAGAAGTTTTCCCGCAAGAGGTTAATCTTGCCAGAAATTCACTTAAGTTTTTATTGGCTTCACTGTGTGGACGATAGGACATTATATTTCTGATTTATATACTGGAGTCTGTCATTACCTCATCATTCAGACGGTTAGCAGCTGGAAAACAATAGAAACTCAATAAGACAAACTCAGAAATTCTGAAAGATCATCAGATTTAATTTGCTTCTGATAGGCTAAATGTCAAGAACTACGAAACTTTTTTAACTTTTTTTTTTTATAAACTTTGCAACTATTTTGTAAATTACATGAGTTCAGGTAGGAAATTTATCCCATATGCTAAAGGTAAAGAGATAATGTACAATTAAACCTGTGCCATACACAGCTGTACAGTGATGAACCTAATGAAAAACTGTTATTAATACCAACATTTCTTTCAGAAAGAAGGTGAGATTTTTGGGGGGCCTTATTTATACTGTGAAATTTTTACATGGAAAGAAGCATGTTGACACATTCTCATCAGAGGTGTGCGAGGTCATCAGATGCTACAGTTCTATCAAAGCCATTGGTACCTCAGACAGACTGGGCTTTGATGTAATAATCAGACTGATGTCACTCCCAACTTCTTATATATGGACACTTGTGCAGAACCTCTTGTGGTCTCATTTAAAACTCATTTATATTGTATACCTAAAAAAGAAAAAGTTTAAAAAGAGTTTAAGAAAAATTAGCTATCAAAAAAAAAAAAGAAAACAGCTATGTCATTATATCCAATATATCTGTGTAGTGTGTTGAAGAGATATGAACTGAAGCTGAAATAGTGCATGGCAGCACTTTTTCAAGATGGTGCAGCAAGTCAGTGTACCGTGGTTAAACGACCCAAATGGAGGACTTAGAAACAAGGTTGACATCAGAATCCAAAATTGCAGGGAAAAAAAAGGCAACCAGAATCCAAAAACAGCAGCAGAGCACGTGCAGAGGAAAAATAGACACTAAGACAAAGACTAACGGGAAGGACTGGACTATATATACACCTGAGGGTAATCAGAGACAGGTGGGAAACAAGACACAGCTGATGATAATCAGACATAAAACAAGACATAAAACTGAATCCAACACCCAAATTAACAATATAAAACACTAAGTAACTAACCAAGAGGAGCACTGGGGGAGGCTAGGAGAATAAAGAAATATACAAGGAATTTTGTATAAATAATAGGCTCTAAGCACTAAATAAAAACTATATTTCATAAGTATTTTAGGAAGTGTGACTTTCTACTACATGGCACTGAAAAGGAATAGGCCTCCAATCTCATTGTACATTCTGTACAATGACAAATAAAGGCATTCTATTCTATTCTTCTAGATTTCAGAAGTGGTGAAAAGTAAAGTAAAGGTGAAAAGACTAATGATCCTAAATTAAAAAAACAAAACAAAGTTAAACTCAAAACATATAGACTAAGGAGAGAAAACTCCAAAAGTAACAAGACAAAACTCCGAGATTCATCAGTTCCAACATTATTCAAGCTCATGTTTGCATGCAGTGCATATCCCTATCACATTTAGCCTAATTAGTTTGGTAGCTAAAAGAACCCAGACAGTGGCCAGATAAAACGAAGAAAAAAACTATCAAGATAGGAATACAAAATAATTTCAAATAAATCTTTAATCTACCTCACTGTTTTTATCTCTTTATATACTGTCAAACCCGCAAAACAAATTTCTGTTTTTTTACACAATAACAATAAAGATCAATTTTTTCTATTTTCTGTTCTATTCAAAAGTCTTTAGTGCAATGTTATGCTAGTTGTGATGGAAATCTACACTACAACTTGCTAGTAAAACACTCGCCACCTCATGGTAACAAGAAATACCTTTAAATGAAGGTGTAACCCTTAAGTCAGGTAGCTCAATGACACCATTAGCATGGATGTGGTTCACTGAGTGTAATTGACTAGTTTAGTGGCTGCTATCTTAGTTTGGGGCTTTTTTTTGTGATTCATGTTATATGGTGAGTTTAGATAATTTATTAAATTGTTTACATTAACATACAGACCTCTAACATGAGAATAAGTTGGCATGAAGTCAGCTGTTTGCTCTGGACTCTGCATCTATTAGTGCAGCAAACATTTGTTAATCTTCTTACACCTTCACACACACACACACACACACACACACACACAACAAAGTTTGATTTCTGTCATACAATTTTGACATTTTTCATTTAGCCACAGTTGGATATGTTATATGGATGTTCTCTTTGATTTGGTGGCTGCACTCCAGTGTTAACCTTGATCATCAAGTCAAGCATTAACAGGTGGATTACAGCGTGCTTCTCAAAAATAACACAGCAGGTGAATACTGTGTGGGCACTTTTACTGTGTCCAGTGCACCCGTGTCTCTGTTACAGGAAGCATGTCTGATACCTGGTTGTGTGCCTCTATTGTCGTCTGTTCTTCCACTTCACACAGAGCCTGCTAGAATTAATAGCTAGCCAGCTAATTAGCGTTTGGCCTTTGATTCTTCTCTAACCACCTCCTGGTGCTCTGTGTCCTGATTGGCTTTGACACGGCAGGCCAGCAGTTAATTGGATCAGCACAATTATTCACATTATTATCTATGCTGAGGTTTTTATTTCTTCCAAAATTTCATTTGAAACTCATACAAATACAGGCATGCACACTCTATATAATATATATGCTTAAATTTGTGCATCATCAAACACATCAGTGCTATCTTACATAAAGGATATAAAAGGGCTTTTGTAATCTCTGACCTAAATCTCATTCTCTTTTATTTGATGATAAGGTTCTGTAAACCGTTTTCTGTTATTGCAGTGTTATAGACTGAGTAAGTAAAGATTTAGGAATTAAGATAAAGAGTGAGCTAAGTGCTTTGTTGAAAGCTGGAGCTCATGGGAAACCCTGTTTCAGCTCCAGTTTCATAACTGGAAATCAAATATGTCATATATTTTAGTACCTCGCTGGTTTACTTACTTATGTCTTCAATTTAGCAGTCTCTTAGGTTTCCTTTTCATTCTTCTACATTTTCATGGGATTTTTTTTTTTTTTGTCTTCAATACAGCATGTTGCATTTTTTGCCCTGCTCCTTTCTCTTGTTTAGTCTACAATGTGTTTAAAAAAAATCAAAAGTGGAAATCAAAGAAGAAATCAAACTCTAGTCCCTGGAAGAGACATTTAGTTGTCTCTTCCTGTCACATCTAAAGATTTGAGCTGTTTTTTTCTCTCCCTTTATTTGTGTTTTGCAAGTGCAATTTACCTAACACGTGAATGATCCCTGGTTCAAGACCAAGAGGAGACACAACTACATGGGAGGACGAGAATCCTCCAATGAAGAGAATCCTTTGTAAAAAAAAAATCTGCGCAAAATCAGTTCACTGTTTCTCAAAGAAATTTACTGCTGCATTTCCCAGTATTTTATATATACAATGAATCAAAGGACAAGATGTTTAATGTGTTACCAAGAAGATTCTTGGAGTTATGATGTTTTCTAAGAATGCATCCTTAAAATTAGGACCAAATCATGACAAAGCATCTTGGTCCTTAAGAACTCTCCTACAATCAAAAACTGTTAGGAGTAGGGAGGACTTGTATGAGGTTCAAGGTTTTCTTAAGCAGAGGACAAAATGGCCCCTGGTGGATGTTCTGCCACTTTTTTTGCTCTTCATGAGAGGAAATAGAATATACCGTATTTTCCGGACTATAAGTCACACTTTTTTTCATAGTTTGACCGGGGGGGCGACTTATACTCCACAGCGACTTATATGTGAAATTATTAACACATTAACCAAAATACTCAGACACTTGACATCTCCGTGAACCGGAGCGTTAAGGCAGTCTTGCGTAACCTGTGGAAGCAGTGGATGATGGATGGAGAGCACAGCTTCACGGCAACCGGGAGAATGCGCCACCCAACTTTCCTGGACGTCATTGGATGGATCAACAAAGCATGGGCGTCAGTGACAACCGAAATCATCCTGTCGAGATTCAGAAAGGCCAGAATAATTGGAACTGCAACTAACAACGAGTCTGACGAAAGCAACACAGAAGAGGAAGTGGCGCTTTGTCTACCTACGGAGTATGCGGAGTTGTTTAGAAGTAACACCGAGGATGAAGAATTCAGTTGATTGATGGTTTGGTAAACGTGTTAGCATGTTCTTTATGCTATGATTATCTGAATAACAATTAATGTTACGTTAACATACCAGACACCTATTCAGTTCGTTGTGCGTCATGTAGCTGAATGCGTTATGTTAGCATACCATAGGCGTAACCCTATTCGGCCTGTTCTTTAATCCATTATTATTTTAAATTGCCTTTCAAGATGGAATGTCTGCTCTTGGTCTCGGATTCGATCAAATACCCCCCCCAAATGCGACTTATAGTCCAGTGCGACTTATATATGTTTTTTCTTCTCTATTATGCATTTTTTGGCTGGTGCGACCTATACTCCGGAGCGACTTATAGTCTGAAAAATACGGTACCTCTGTTCCGGTAATCTAGTTAAATCATCTTGGTTGACTCAAACTGAACGCTCACCGTTGTCATATTGGTGTTTAAGGATTTACTTCATCAGCTCATGCAAGAAAACACCCCACTTTAAAACCTGCCAGTGGCAAACGGGTATCCTTTGAGCAAAGAAATATATATATATCTTGACAGATGATGAAGATGAGGTTCGTGCAACGACTTTATTCACTGCACAGATGGGTCTGTGTTTTTACACAGTCTGTAAGCTCATTTATTGCTTCCAGTTTTATCATTACATTGTAGATTTCATAATTACACCACATCTAAAAAGGCCAATTCCATGATTAGATGTATAGATTTCACTCAGTTCTGCCCATGGTTCCTTTTTTGTTTGCTGGATGACACGCTCCCTCACTAGGGTAAAGGTTTTATTCTCTTTGGTGCTTACAATTTTCCAATTTTGGTTGTAACAATTTTCCTAAAACATCGTTAAGCTGTGATTCTTTGCAGGAATTTTAGGATATTTTGAATGTTTGTGAATACAGGCCCTAGTTTCCAGACTCACCAGACAAAAAACAACGTTAGTTGCTGGTGAACACATTGGAGCATCTGGTATTTAAAGAGACAGATACTGTAGTTTCCATTGTAAATAGAGACCAAAACAGAGATAAAAGGGTTTGGGGCCTTTTGCAGACCAAAACGCATGAATTCTTAATAAAACTGTGTGTGTCTGTTTGTTAACACATATAAACAGCCAAATGAGTTAATTTAAGCTTGTCTTTAAACTGAGCCTAGGTTACTGTTCTCCCATGCTGTGATATATAGGTCAGTACTCTATATTGTGGAGACAGACTGAGCAGGAGAGGAAGATGAAATGGCCATAAAACAAAAACTGATTATACAAAAATATATTGAAAAAGACAGATAAGGAACAATGAAGACAGAGCGCATGTGTTTCTGTGTGTCTGTGTGTGTGAATGTTGAGGCTACATAGTAGACCACTTCATCTGCTGCCCATTTGGCTCCAATTAGCTTGCAGCCCCCTCTAGCTCCAGCTTCCTCTTTCTCTACCTCCCTTCTACTCAGCCCGCTCTGTTCTTTCTTTTCAGCTACCCCCTTTGCTCAGCTTCCTACACCAAACATCTCTGACACAATTACCTCCAGTAACCTTTCTGATGAGGCTGTGTGTGCGGGGGGGGGGGTACGTGCGTGGATGCACATGTATCTGTGTCCGTTTTGAGACACCATATGTGTGTGTGTCTGTGTGTGTACCTAGCCTCCTGCTGCCTTTTTCCATAACAGGCCACCACCAGGGCAGTCCCTGCCGTCTGTTTTAAAATATAGGCTCACAGACTGAACAAAGCCCCCACAGTCAGTAAGTCCACTGAGCTGCACAGGGGTTGGGCCTTGAAAGTCATTGCATTGGTATAATGAGCACTTATGGGGATTTCAACACATTAGATCACAGTAATCCATTTTCACATGAAAAGGGGCAAAATGGGCACAAAAAAAAAAGTTTGACTATTACGTTACATTACATTGCATTTTCAGTGAACCATTCCTATGTCATCATGCTTACACTGAAAATATCAACCAGCTTTGTCCACATGCGTATGTAGGCACGTGTTTGTGTTAATGAACTCTGTAAGTGACACGCCAACGGGTTGTTTTAACTGCCGTGACCTTTGGTATCAAGATTACATCAGCCTGAGCGCATGCACACATATTCTCATGGT